>JAKSZT010053813.1:6830269-6891469 GCA_026826555.1 Tolypeutes matacus
AGGAAGGAAGGAAGGAAGGAAGGAAGGAAGGAAGGAAGGAAGGAAGGAAGGAAGGAAGGAAGGAAGGAAGGAAAAGACAGACTTCAAATCAGAGGCCTAACCTCAAAACTGGAAGACCTAGAAAAGCAGAGCAAACTAAACCTAAAAGTGAGCAGAAGGAAGGAAATAACAAAGATTAGAGTGGAGATAAATTACATAGAAAAAAAAATTAAAGCAGGAGTTCTTAACCTTTTTTGTTCCATGGACCCCTATGCCCATCAGGTGAAAACCACAGACCCCTTACTAAGTCCACACTATACTTTGTATTATTTAATAAATATATCACACCCACACCAACATGTCCCCACAAGAATAATGTTTTTTTTTTTTTAATTTTCAATTCAAGTTCACAGACCCCTTGTTAAGAATCCTTGCCTTAGAGAGAATCAATAAACTGAAATTTGGTTGTTTGAAAAGATCAATAAAATCTACAAATCTTTTGCTAGACTGTCAAGGAAAAAGAGGGAGAGGATAATAAATAATGAAAATCAGAAATAAGACATTAATACTGAGCCTGCTGAAATAAAAAGGACTATAAGTGGATACTATGAACAAATGTATGCCAATAAATTAGATAACCTAGATAAAATAGACAAATTTTAGATAACCTAGATAAAATAGACAAATTTTAGAAACACACAAACTACCTGCAAGAAGATATAGAAGATCTCAACAAACCAATTTCTAGTAAAGAGACTGACTCAGATATCCAACACCTCCTAACAAAGAAAAGGCCAGGACCAGATGTCTTCATAGAGGAATTCTACCCAACATTCCAAGAAAACTTAACTCCAATTCTACTCAAACTCTTCCAAAAAGTTAAAGAGGAGGGAATAATCCCTAACTCATTCTATGAGACCCAAATCACTCTCACACTCACACCAAGGCAGTAAAGACACCAAAAGAAAAGAAAACTATTCTCTTATGAATACAGATGCAAAAATCCTCAACAAAATACTAGCAAACTGAATCTAATAGCATATTAAAAGAATTGTACACCATGAGCAAGTGGGATTTATCACTAGTATGCAAGGTTGGTTCAACATAAGAAAATCAATTAATGTAATACACCACAGTAACAGAATGAAGGGAGAAAACATATGGTCATCTCAATAGATGCAGAAAAGGCATTTGATGAATACAGCACCCTTTCTTGATAAAAAATAAACTTAGACCATTCGGAATAGTATGAACTTTCTTCAAAGGATAAAGGGCATTGTATTAGTCAGGATTCTCTAGGGAAACAGAAACAACAGGATATATCTATAAGTACTACGAGATTTTATAAAATTGTCTTACACCACTGTGGGATGCACAAGTCCAAATTCCATAGGACAGGCTTCAAGCCAGGAACTCCGATGAAGGTCCTCAATGAATTCCCCAGGAAAAGCTGGCTGGCTGAAATAGAGATGAAAATTCTCACTGGTTACTGCTGAAATCATCACTTCTCCTTTTAAAGCCTCCAACTGATTGGATGAGATGCCTCTCATTGTGAAGGCAATCTTCTCAGTTTACTGTAGATGTAATCAACCATAGACGCAATCAATGTACTGATGATTTAGGTCCGTGAAATGTCCTCAGAGTAACAATTAGGCGAATGCTTGCTTGACCAAGCAACTGGGCACCATTACCTGGCCAAGTTGACACAGGAACCAAACCATCACAGATATATATGAAAAGCCCACAGCTAACATCCTACTGAATGGTGAAAGACTGAAAGTTTTCTCTCTAAGATCAGGAAAATGAAAAGGATGCCCACTGTCACCGTTATTATTCAACATTGTACTGGAAGCTCATGCCAGAGCAATTAGGCAAGGAAAAGAACTAAAAGGCATATAATTGGGAAAGGAAGAAGTAAAACTTTGCAGATGATATGATCCTATATACAGAAAATCCTGAAAAATCCACAACTAAACTCTTAGAGCTGATAAATTCAGCAAAGCAGTGGGGTACAAGATCAACACCCAAAAATCAGCACTGTTTCTATATATAAGCAATGAGCAATAAGGAGATGAAATCAAGAAAAAAATTCCATTCACAATATCAAGTAAAAGAATCAAATTTCTAGGACTAAATTTAATCAAGCATGTAAAGGACTTATACACAGAAAACTATAAAACAATGCCAAAAGACATTAAAGAAGACCTAAATAAATGGAAGGATATTATATGTCCATGTATTGGAAGACTAAATATCATTAAGATGTCAATATGACCCAAAGCAATGTATAGATTCAATGCAATCCCAATCAAAATTCCCACAACATTCTTTGTGGAAATAAAATATCTAATCATCAAATTTATATGGAAGAGAAAGGGCTCCCAAATAGCTAAAGCCATCTTGAAAAAGAAGAATGATTTTGGAGGACTCACACTTCCTGATCTTAAAACTTATTACAAAGCTACAGTAACTAAAACTGCATGATATTGGCACAAGGACAGATATATAGACCAGTGGAATAGAACTGAGAGCTCAGAAATCAACCCTCATATTTACGGTCAGCTGCTTTTTTTCCAATTGAAGTATATCATTCATACGTGAACATACATAAACAGTAAGTGTATAGTAAAAGTTGTGAACTTACAAAACAAAAATGAATAACATCATATAGGGGTCCCATACATCACCCCACCACCAACACCTTGCATTGTTGTGAAACATTTGTTACAAATTCTGAAAGAATATTGTCAAAACATTACTACTAACTATAGTCCATATCTTACATTTGGACTCTATTATTATTTTTTAAATATATTTTTATTATAGAAGTTGTGATCTTATGAAACAATCACGTACATGTGTGGATTCCCATACAACTACCCTTCACCAACACAACACACTGTGATGAAACATTTCTTACAGATTATGAGGTAATATCATCACACTATTACCACCAACCATGGTCCACAGTGTACATTTGGCACACTTTTTCTATACCCCTCTCCCATTATCAACACAGTACATCTTTGGCATTGCTGCAAGAATATTACAGTATTGCTGTTAACCACAGTCCACAGATCACATCGATATATTTTTCCCATGCTTCTCCATATCCCCATATAGTCAACTACTTTTTTGACAAGGTAGGAAAGATCATTCAATTGAGAAATGGTGCTAGTAAAACTGGATCTCCATTCGCAAAAAAAAAAAAAAAAAAAAATAGGACTCCTACCTCACAACATATACAAAATTCAACTCAAAATGAGTCAAAGACTCCATCTATACAAAACGTAAATATAAATAAATTTTAGAGATAGAATTAGATTAGTGGTTATGTATGGCAGGGTAAGGATAGAGGAATTAGAGGTGACTGCTAAGGGGTAGGGGGGCTTTCTTTTTGGAGTAATGAAAATGCTCTAATATTGATTGTGGTGATGAATCCACAACTCTGCAATTATACAAAAAGCAAATGAATGTACACTTTAGATGGTATGTATGGTATATGACTGTCTCAAAAAAATTGCTTTTTTCTTTAAAAAAAAAAGTACTAATTAACAAAAAAGACTTAACAATCCCTTCTTCAAAAAAATGGATCAAAGAACTAAACAAACTCCTAGATAGTTGGAACTATCAAACTCCTAGAAGAAAATGTAGGGAAGCATCTCCAGGAGCTTATGTTAGATAATGGTTTCTTAGACCTTACACCGAAGCACAAGCAACAAAAGAAAAAATAGATCAGTGGGGCCTTGTCAAAATTAAAAACTCATTTCTTGAAGAACTTTTATCATGAAAGTAAAAAGACAACCTACACAATGAGAGAAAATATTTGGAAACCACATACCTGATAAAGGATTAATATCCAGCATATATATAAAAAAATCCTTCAACTTAACAACAAAAAAGACAACCCAATTTTAAAATGGGCAAAAGACTTGAGTAGATATCTCTACAAAGTTATACCAATGGCCAAAAAAGCACATGAAAAGATGCTCAACATCATTTGCCATCAGGAAAATGCAAATCAAAACCACAATGAGATACTATTTCACACCCATCAGAATGGGCTGTTATTAAAAAAAAAAAAAAGGAAAATAAGTGTTGGAAAGGATACAGAGAAATAGGAACACCATTCATTGCTGGTGGCAATGTGAAATGGTGACTGCTATGGAAGACAGTTTGGCGATGTTTCAGAAAACTAAGTATAAAATTATAATATGACCTAGAAATCCCACTACCAGGTATATACTCAAAAGAATTGAAAGCAGGGACTCAAACAGATATTTATACACCAATGCTCACAGAGACATCATTCACAATTGCCAAAAGACAGAAGCAACCCAAGTGTCCATCCACTGATGAATGGATAAAATAAATTTGGTATATACATAAAATGGAATATTATTCTACCATGAAAAGGAATGACATCCTGATACATGAGACAACATGGAGAGATCACATTGCATGAAATAAGCCAGACAAAAAAGATAAATATTGTACGATCTCATGGATATGAAACAATTAGAATAACCAAACCATTAGAGTCAGAATCTAGAATACGGGTGTATTAGCCAGGGTTCTCTAGGGAAACAGAATCAACAGGAGATATCTGTAAATAGTATGAGATTTTATAAGAGTCTCTCACATGACCGTGGGGATGCACAAATCCAGGTTCCACAGGCAGGCTGCAAACCAGGGGCTCTGATGAAAGTCCAATGAAGGCCCTTGATGAGTTTCCAGGAGACGGTGGCTGCCCAAAGAGTAGCTGGGAAATTCTCTCTGAATGCTGAAATCACTTCACCTTTTAAGGCATTCAACTGATTGGATAAAGCGTCAATCATTGCTGATGGCAGTCTCCCTGGTTCATGCAGTTATAATCAGCCATCTATGCAGTAAACTTACTGATGACTAAAGCCCATAAATGTCCTTGTATTACAATTAGCCCAGTGCTTGCTTGACCAAACACCTGGGCACCATTACCTGGCTGAGTTGACACATTAACCTAACCATCACAACAGGTTACCAGGGAACGAGGTGGGGACAGGGAATGGGAAGCTGAGGTTTAAAACATACAGGATTCATATTCGGAATGATGGAAATGTTTTGGTAATGGATGGTGGTGATGTTGGCACAAAATTGGGAACGCAGTTAACAGCACTGAAATATACATCTGAATATGATTAAAAGAGGAATGTTTGCTTTTATCTATGGTAACAGAATAAAAATTTTTTAAAAAAACTCCATGGAACTACACTACACAGTGGCACCTAAGTTAAACCACGAACTTTAATTAATAGTACAATTATAAAAATGTGCTTTCATCAATTGTAACAAATTTTCCACAGCAATACAAGGTGTTAGTGGTGGGGTGATATATGGGAATCCTGTATTTTATGCATTGATTGTACTGTAACTCCATAACTTCTCTAATAAAGGAAAAGAAAGAATGAAGTTACTCTCAATGTACTGATATGGAATAATCTTTGGGACATATTAAGCAAAACAGCAAATGGCAAAACTGTGTATAATATGCTGCCATTTGTGAGTGTTTCTAAGAGGAGAGTATATAAATACTTTCATATGCATAGAATTCCTTTGAAAGGATATATTTGAAATTAGGTGTGGAGGATGGCTCTGGAGAAGGCAAATAGGGGACAGGTATGGAAGGAAGGCTTTTTAAAATGTATGTTTTAACTTGTTTGTTTTTATCATATACTTTACTAAAAAGAAGACATTTAAAACTAATAATAATGGAGACTATTCTTAAATTCTGAAGCTTAAAACCAAACTCAAGTCCAAGTCCTATTTGAATACCTTAATCTGAATAGTGTCAACATTAAAATGTACTGTCAACATTAAGAGAGGAAAAAAAGACTATACATTATTATTAAAGCTCAATTTATAGCAAATTTCAATATTAGCAAGTAATTTAAATCATTGCCCAACATTACCCAAAAAGATCTGGGTGAGATTGAAGTCACACAAAAAAACTGTATGCTCATTGTTTTTATTTTCTTTTTAAAAAACTATGTCTTAATTTATATTTTATACATGATTTTTTTTTCAAATAGTAAAGAAGGGTAGGAAATAGAAAGCAAATTTCTGCAGTTCCCCATCCCAATACCCAATTCCATCGTAAATATTTTTTTAACTATTGCTCTTTTTAGTTCTTCTGAGGATTTACCACTTTAATATCTAATAGTATTTGTACCTTCTATTTCTTTATTTATCAACTTTTAAACAGTGTCTATTGAGTTTCCATGATGAAAGGAGAAGGAATAGCTCATTTTTCACTAAGCTCTAAGTCCCATTTCCCTTCCAAATTTAATTAGTGCTATTATTTTTGTTGTTGGTTTTTCTTCTTTTGGCTGTCTTTGTAACAATAAATACTAAATTTAGGATCTATTTTTGATCAGCTGGTTTAAACAGTAACTCTTAATTGAATTCATATCATTGCTACATACCCACTTGAAAGTGGGACTAACTCTAAATTGAGGAATCCAAAGCCAATATTTCAGAAAGCATTTCTTTAAAAAATATTCTTACATGATACAGACCAGCTTGACAATGAGCTCTTAATTGCATTTGCATAGCTGTTTATACATTTGCTTAATATAGAATTTGTTGTCAAGGAGGAATGCAAAATGAGTAATTCCAGTATTAAATGAATAATAAAACAATTTAACTTCTTTACTGCTATTTATTTCATACCTGATAAAAAGTCAAGGCAACCTCAATAAATAAGGAAAAGTCTTAAAGGCAAATTTGACCCCATGTTATTTATATTCATTAGCATTTATTAGATGAAGTGGTAATGACATCCAAGTAGTTCATGAAAAAGCTTGGTGTGAATGTCCCCAGTCCTCAGATATGTGAACCAGATTGCTGAAAAGCTGAGTTTCTTATGAGTTGTGCCCTTTCTCTTCTCAGGAAACCAATTCCTCTGGCAGGGTGGGTATGGACAGACAAAATAGACTTTTCTCAGTCCCCTTTTCCATCAGATTATAATACCTAAGACACAGAAAGAAATTGAATCAGACTTGAGAGTTCTGCTTCCCAAGAGGCTCTACGCTAACAATTTTCAAAATGTACTCAAGAAATGGTTCTGGGAGTGGATGTGGCTCAAGCAGTTGGGTGCCCACCTCCCACATGGAGGGTCCCAGGTTCTATTCCTGGTGCCTCCTAAAGAAGATGAGTGGACACAACGAGTAGAGACAAAGAGCAGACAGATGGGGGAGTGATCTGGGGGTGGGGGAGGCGGAGGAATGGTTCTGAGGAACAGCACTAGCTATGGCCACGCAGTGGGTTTCTGCCGATCGTGAAAGGAAACAATCATATAACGCAGTGCTTTCCTTGATGAGATACCAGGAGCAAGAGAAAACAGTACCATGGGCCCTCCCCTCTCTTCTAGTCTAGTTCTCACTCTGCCTGTTCTACAACCATATGATCTATAATGATGAACCTTTCATTCATTCATTCTTACTGCCTTAGCTTCTAATTCCCTATGTTATTGACCTTTATAATTGTAATCTTCCTAGTAAATTCTGCTTCCAAAAAAATTGAAAAGCGTATGTGCTTCCTATAGCCAGAGAAACAATACGTAAACAAGAAAACCCTGCTAAGTTCTGTCCCCTGTTGGGGAAGTCACAGGCACAAGCTCAAGACCATCTCCTGCCCCTCCTCTACTCCATCTCCTCTTCTCTTGTTAGTCTGTCTCCACTTCACAACCCTGGGGAGGTGTTAGGACCAATGAAAATGTCTGACCAGACCTTAATCCAGGGAACTGGGAGCAAGCAGCCCAGTTACTTATCAGGGCAGGAAACACTTAGCGGCAGGGTCCCTTCCCCATGGGGTAGATAAATATCCCCCTTGCACAGCACAAACTTGTCCCTCTTCCATGACGCAAAGTGGGGCAAACAGAGCTACCATCCCCTGACTCAGACCCAAGCAGTTTTGGGCCACCTCTAGAGACCAGCCATGATGGAATCACGTACCCTGCTCTTTGGAGCCTTGGTGCTGAGTAAGTAATAAAGCGGTCATTTGCTGAACGTTTCTGTTGTGTCCTGAGCCTGTGTTCCCATTAAGCATGGTGGAGCAAGTCTCTCTCTACACACACATACAGACACACAGACACACAGACACACACACACACACACACACACTTTTCCCAACCACCCTGCCCTCAGGGTATTTTTTTACTAGAATGAGAATATTACTTAGCATTTTACCTTTCTTATTTCAAAATTCATGTTGGATATTCACCCAAGTCACTGGATAGGAAACGAACTCATTTTAAATATAACTACATGAATCAGTCACTATTTGCTGCGTACTTAGCCATTCCCTCCTGCTTCCCTGTAAACAGAACAGTGCTTTTATTCAGGTATCAAATGAGCAGGAATGTGCTCAATCCCAAGGAATGACTCATGATTGCTATATAATATAGGCTTTATACCAAACATAGTAAACCCATTCCCTTGTTTGTTTTGCACAACTTTTATTGAAGTATACTATTCATATAGAAAAGTGCATACACATCAATGTCTTTTTACCAAGAAACATACCCATATAAACATTATCCAGATTAGGATATAGAACGTTACCTGCATCTCAGAAGCGTATCTCATGTCTCATCTCATGTATCACCCTCGCCCAAGATAATAAACATTCGTTATGTATCATCAACCATAGACTAGATTTGCCACTTTTTGAACATTATATAAATTGAGTCACATAGTTATTTATTCTTTTGTGTCTGGATTCTATTGTTCAATATTGTATCTGTGAGATCCATCCATGTATTTATATGTAGTAGTAGTTCCTTTTCACTGTTGTATAATATTCCATTGTATGAATTAACACAATTTATACATTCATTCTGCTATTAGTGAAAATGTGGTTATTTCCACTTTGGGGTGATTACAGATAATACTACTATGAATATTCTTGTTCATGTCTTTTTTGTACACATAAGTATGAATTTCTATTGTGTATATATCTGGGAGTAGAATTGCTCAAGTCATAGAAAAATATATATATTTATGTTCAGCCATGGTAGATACTTCCAAAAAAGGTTTGCCGAAGTATTTGTACCAATTTATACTGCTACCAGCACCATGTAAAAACAATTTATCCACATCCTTACTACTATGTGTTATTGTCAGTTTGTTTATTTCATTTAAGTCTTTCTTGTGAGTATCTCATTTTGGGTTTAATTTCTATTTCTCTGATGATTAGTGATATTGAGCCCCTCTTTATTTCCTTAGTGTCCATTTGGATATCTTTTTTTTTTGTGATGTCCCTGCTCAGTTTTGTGAAATTTTATAAGGTTGTCTGTTTTTATTATTGACTTGTATGGATTCTTTATATATCTGGGAACAGAATCTTTTGTCAAATATAACCACAAATATATTCTCCTACGCTGCAGCTTACATTTTCGCATTTTTAACACTTTAAAAATATATATAGATTATTAATTTTAATGAAAGTCATCAATTTTTTCCTTTATGGTTAGTGCATTTGTGTTCTGTTTATAATAAAGCTTTGCCTACCACCACCAGTTCTTGAAGAGATTTTCCCACAGTGTCTTCTGGAAGCATTTTTTTCCTAATTTTTTATTCAGATGTATAATCCAACTGGAATTGGTTTTCCAGTTGATGGGTTGGCAGTCACAGTTCATTTATTTACATATGCATATCTAATTAACCCAGCATTATGTATTGAAAAGGCGATCCTTCCTTCCATGCATTGCATTGGCACCTTCATCATATATCAGGTACCTAGGTACATGTGAGTCTGTTTGTGGAGTCTCTTTTGTGTGACATTGGTCTACTCATATATCCTTGTGCCAATTCTTAACATTTTAAATGCTATAACTTTATAATAAGTTTTTTTAAAGATTTATTTTATTTCTCCCAACCCCCTCGCTGTTTGCATTTGCTGTCTTTGTTTTGTTGTCTGCTCATTTTCTTTTTTTTAGGAGGCACATGAGAACTGAACCCAGAACCTCCCATGTGGGAGGGAGGCACCTAATTGCTTCAGTCACCTCTGCTCCCTGTGTCTCTCATTATGTTTTCCTCCTTGTGTCTCTTGTTGTGTCATCTTTTGTATCAGCTCGCTGCACCTGCCCATCATGTCAGTTCACTGTCTTGCTTGTCTTCTTTAGGAGGCCCCAGGAACTGAACTCAGGACCTCCCATGTGGTAGGCAGGAGCCCAATCACTTGAGCCATATCCGCTTCCCAATAAGTGTTGATATCTGGTGGTATAAGACCTCAACTTTATTTTTCTTCTTCATGAAGCCAAGCAGCTACAAAAGAATATATGTATTTTTCAGAGATCTTGCCCTAGGATCAAAAAGCAGACAATAGAAAGGTAGTTTCAGAGGTGAGAGGCCATAGCTTAGCAACTGGCTGAACATCTAATAAAAGTCCTTCCTTGAAGGGTATGAGTGGTAAATTCACTCTGTCTTTATGTTTGAAAATATCTTTACTTTGCTCTCACTGAATAACAGTTTAGCTGGATATAAAATTCTAGGTTATTTTCTTTAGTAATTTGAAAATATTGCTCCATTGTGTCCTTCATTCGCCTATCTTGAGATCTTTGTTCTGATTTAATTGCACATTAAATTAGTACATTCTTGGGTAATTTCCTTGGATGGAGTATTTGGGTGGCATAAAATATACATATTAGTCCAGATGAAAACATCTTTATTTTTTCCCTAATAAATTATATCTTTGCTGTGTAATGTTCTGTTCTCTTAATTAGTGTTGCAAATGAGAAGTCTGATACTAGTCCATTTTCTTCTCCTTAATATAGAATTGTATATGTTGTCTTTTTCTCTGCAATTCATAAGTTTCTCCAGGATATGTTAACATATTAGGATTTTTTTTTTTTCCATAAATCCTGGGCCCTTTAAGATGTTCAGTCATTTTTTTCTTCAAATTATTTTTAAATTTTCTTCTAATTCATTATTTCTTTTCCATGGAGTATATTGTCTTCTTTGAGCAGCCTATTTTTTAATATTTAGTTTCTTGGCTCCATGCTCAATGTTTCCTGCCTTTTCCCCATGATTTCCATCTCTGTGTATTTTTTCCCCCATCTACTAGTATTTCTTCCAACTGATCTTCAAATTCTATTGCCTTTTCAGTTCAAAAACATATTTTTGTTTTAGCTGGTATTTGATGCACTACTAGTTTCACCATGAAAGTAATGTTTAAGTTTTTTTTTTCCTACTCTCCCATTAATTCAACTCACTGTATGTCAACTATCCTAAAAACTTGATAGCTCCACATCTGGTTTTCAAGTCCCTTTATGTGAATTGTTGATTTTTATAAACTGTCAATGGTTTGTTATTAATCATTAATTAGCTCAACCCTTAGGTCTTCTGGAGCAGTGCCAAAACAATGATATTCAAAAATCTACTCCCATGAACTGGTGGCAAACAGCTTGTCAAAATCTAACCCCTCTGCTAAGACAGAAGGAATTAGCCTCTTTGCTTCCAGGTCTTCCTAAGTGTATTAGTCTGCCAAAGGGGTGCTGATGCAAAGTACCAGAAATCTGTTGGCTTTTATAAAGGGTATTTATTTGGGGCAAAATCTCACGGTTACAAGGCCCTAAAGAGTCCAACTCAAGGCTGTTTTCTCACCAAAGTCCATTGCCACATGTTGGAGCAAGACAGCTGCCAATGTTTGCCAGGGTTCAGGCTTCTTGGGTTCCTCTCTTCCCGGGGCTGCGTTTCTCTCTGGGTTTAGCTCCTCTGTTTCCTCCACAAGGCCGGCTGCAGACTATCAGGCGAACGGCTCACTTCTCTTCTCCTGGGGCATTCTCTCCAACATCAAAACTCCAACATCAAATCTGCTACTCAAAACTGCTGCCACTCTGTTCTTTGTGATGCCTTTTATATTTTCTTCCCCCACCCACCAAGGGGTGGGGCTCAATGCCCTACTGACGTGACCCAGTCAATGCCCTAATCATAACTTAATCATGCCCAGATTAACAGATCAGTTTACAAGCATGATCCAATTATATTTTTGGAATTCATAATTACGTCAAATTGCCCAATGGCTACGCTGGGATTATGGTCTTTGCGAAATATCAAGAGATTGAGTCCTTGCTGATACTGTCATAAACATTTCAACCACCATCTTCTTGATAGACCTGCTGAAAATATATCATCATACCTGTGATCCAAACACTTTCTGAACTGAATGTAGCCACAGTGTCTCTCTCCCTCTCAAGACCTACCAGGTTAATTCTGAAAAATAAAAGAACCTGATAACAATTAGAATTATTCTTAAATATGAAGACTATTTCAAGAACTTTAAGCTCAATTAAATGTAGAACTCAAGCTTATCATTATTAAAATTATTTCTAGTCCAATCAATGAAAGATATTGAAGTTACAGATCCCCACATACATGAATTAGGGATAAGATAAAATGCAGACCTTGAAAATAAGAAAATGACCATTAAGAATTAGACTGCCCATGGTTTGAATGCTTAAGCTGGACTTACATTTTATTTTGTTGGACATCATCACCTTACTCAGGATTAGGGCCACCAAATTTAGGAAAGAAAAATACAGGATATTCAGTTAAACTTGAAAAATTTCTTAATATAAGTTTGCATACTTACTACAAAATTTTTTGTTGTTTATCTGAAATTCAAATTTTACAGGGCTTTCTTGTGTTTATTTGGCAAGCCCTACTCAGAATTTGCTTAACTCTAGCATGGGAGAAAAAAAACAAACAAAACAAAACAAAACAAAAAACCTGCCTTCATCAACAGGTTTGGCCCTCAATGTACACTTCCCCTCACCTGTTCCTGTGAAATTATCCTCAGAGCAGTGTCTGCCATGGAGGCTGAAGAGAAGGATGAGGAGTTCAGCAATTTCCACTGAGTAAGTATATCTGGGAAGTGGCTAGGATGCCGAGGGCAGGAGGCTGAGGAACTATTTTGAGGGAGAAAAACCTAGGACCCTCATAATGCTAGTTCATCCTCCTACAAAACCCCAATGATTGCGATTTCATTAAAGTGTATCCTTTTACTACTCTCCAGATGGAATTCTCCCCTTCCAAGTCAGCAAATGGGGTTCTACTTTTTCCTGGATGATATTAAGTCATGTGCATTGATGACAGTTCCCCAAACTTCTCCCACGCACACCCCCCACACCCCCCATATGTTTATTTTACATTTCTGGAGTAAAAGTCAACACCTTTAGTTGTGAGGGTTTTTTTTTTTTAAAGATTTACTTTATTTATTTATACCCCCCCCCATTGTTTAGGCTCACTGTCTGGTCTCTGTGTCTTTCATTGTGTGCTCATGTTTTTAGGAGGCATTGGGGACTGAACCTGGGAACTCCCATGTGGGAGGGAGGTGCCTAATTACTTGAACCACCTCCATTCTCTGCTTGTTGTGACTCTCATTGTGTTTCTCGCTGTGTTCTGTCATTGTGTCTACTTGTTGCATCATCTCATTGCATCAATTTGTTACACACCAGTCTGTCACATCAGTTTGCTGTTTTGCTTGTCTTCTTTAGGAGGCACCGGGAACTGAGCCCAGGACCTCCCATGTGGTAGGCAGACACCCAACTGCTTGAGCCACATCTGCTTCCCTAATTGTGAGTTGTTTTTTCTTGCATGTGGGGGAGGGGGAAGAGAAGATGGTCAGGGTATTGGAAAGCAAGTTATCCAGTGGCAGAGTAAAAGAAAGTAGTGTTTCCTTAAACTTTAATATTTATGGGTAACAGAGTGGGGGATGAGAGTGGCTGTCTACCTGCTTTCCTTCCTTTGATCTGATCATATTCAATATTCTGTGTGCACTTAGGTTGGTTACTTATTCCTTATTTACAATGCACTACTACAATGATGGCTAAGGGAGTAATAAGGAAAGAACAAGGCTAAGATGAATTAAATACATGTCCTCTAAGTATAATATCTATCTGGTCCAACATCTGCTATCATCCCAACAAATTTAGATTAAAGCATATAGACTCTTACTGGCATGGATATCTATTAGTAAATTATATATGCAAATAGCTTAATTCTTACATTTAGAAAATTGTAAACCATCCAAAAATCCTCAAAATAGGGGAAAGAACAATGGACTAAAGTAGACTTATTATTATTCTACTATAGACTTATTATTATTCTAGCAATGGAAGAACTCTTATCATTGATCTAAAGGCAGTGGTCGCCAGAGGTTCTGAGGGGAGGGAGAGGGAAGAATAGGTATAACATGGGGGCATTTTTGGGACATTGGATTTGTCCTGCATGGCATTGCAGTGATGGATACAGGCCATTGTATATTTTGTCATAACTTACAAAATTGTGCAGGACAAAGCATAAACTATAATGTAAACTGTAGTCCATGGTTAGTAGCAATGTTTCAATATGTGTTCATCAATTGTAATAAATGTACCACACTAATGAAGGATGTTGTTAATGTGGGAAAGTGTGGGAGGGAGAGGGAGTAGGACATATGGGAATCTCTTATATATTTTTATGTAATATTTATGTAATCTAAAACTTCTTTAAAAATAAAAATAATTAATTATAAAAAAAAGAAAATTGTAAAAAAAAATAAAAAAAAAAAGCCTTTCAATCCAGTATCACAAAGCTCACTCCAAAGGGATTATACCTAGTTACTCTAACACTCACTCATTTACTAAGTTTGTAAATTTATGAACCTCAGTGTATACTGAGGTTGCTTTTACATGTTTTAGGCTACACAACTGGTAACAGAATTGAAGTTCAAACCTAGGTTCATAAGATTTCGAAACTCACACTATTTTCATTGTGTGCTGTTTGAAAGAAAACAGCAATGTCTGGCAAAACAGCATCTTTACAATTGGAATTGGCTACCGGAGTGGAAGAAACCTTGGGAACTACAGGGATCAAATAAAAGTGATCTAAAATAGGAAAAATGAAGAAGACAACTAGGGCATTTGTAAAAGGAAACTAAAATAAAAGAGAGGAGAAAGGAGAAAGGAAACAGTCACAGCCAGCTACTGCCTGACAAGTGAGCCAGCTCACTTGGCTTAGGTCTTTCATAGTTTTTTAAAAAGCCAAATAAAAGGTCATATTTGTGTTTCACAACAATGCAAGGTGTTGGTGGTGGAGTGATGTATGGGAACCCTGTATATGCACGTTTGTTTTGTAAGTTCACAACTTTTACTATACACTTATTGTTTGTGTATGTTCATGTATGAATGATATACTTCAATAAAATTTTTTAAATGAAAAAAATAATAGAGAATATTCTGACTTTGCAGAATGAGACATAAATTATCATTTTAAGGATTAGAATGGTCCTTCTTAATTTTTTTAAGATTTAACTTATTTTTTCCCTCTCCCTCATTGTTTGTAGTCACTGTGTGCTCTCTGTGTCTGCTCATCTTCTCTTTAGGAGGCACTGGGAACCAAACCAGGGACTTTCATTGGGAGAGAGGCACTCAATCACTTGAGCCACCTCAGCTCCCTGGGGTTTGTTGTATCTTTCATTGCCTTTCCTCTTTGTCTCTTTGTTGCATCATCTTGCTGTGCCAGCTTGCCAGTCGCACCAGCTTACCTTCTCCAGGAGGCACCAGGAACCAAACCAGGGACCTCCCATGTGGTAGGCGGGAACCCAATCGCTTGAGCCACATCTGCTTCCCTAGAATGGCCCTTCTTTTGATTTTAATAAAGATTAGAAGAAGTAAAAGGAAACAAAGATCATATTTGCATGTCCATCCCACCAATGAGAGAGTTGTTAAACACATTACCACTATTTTCTGACCTTATTTGTCTTATTTGGTCTGTTGAGGTGCCCATAGTAAATAGAGAAAAGGAGAGGCCACAGGGTTAGAAGATTCTAGCACTGGCACAACCACTCACTATCTGCGTCATCTCGGACAAGTCATTTAGCTTCTGAATCTTCATTTCTTCATATCTAAAATATCCACTCCCCAACCTGATAGCATTTTGCAAATGTATGCAACCCAAGTGAAATACATATGTGAATGGAAATGACATAGCCCTATACAAAAAAAAAAAAAATCATGATGACTATTTCAGCTAAAGGTTATTGACGGTAGTATTTGTTCTTTGAAGACTAGCAAGGGTGAGAAAAGGAAAGACTAGAACCCACAAAGGATTCTAGAGATAACTGGGATTCTAGTTTGATCTGGTTGCTGTAGAGACTACAGTGATTTTGGAGATATTTGATTAATGTCCTTTCTACTCATTGGGGAAATAAATCATTCTTTAAGTCTAGATTGCATTTAACACCTCTACAACAAAAATGAAGGATTTCACATTAAGCATTGATTTACTGTGACTAAAGCTATAGTGATTCTGACCAAGTTACCACATTTGACAGCAGAAGAAATACAAGCATCCAACAGTGAGTAGTTCCAAGTAAAAACAAGCATGCTGTTCTCAGAAACATTTGGCAAGCAATTTGTGTGGGGAGAAAATAATAGCAAAGGCAAAAATGAACAAATGAAAACCCATCATCAATGGGTGTCCTGTGGAGTCACCAAAGTCAGGAGAGAGATTTCTTGTGTCAATTTCACATGACAGTTCTCCCTTGTGACTGCATGCAGATAATGGAAGAATTGCTGCCTTAATATGACCACTTCATGGAATTTATGAGCCAGCATAAATAAATTAAAAAGCTGAATAGGAAACTAAATAACTGCTTCCATTTACTGTCTAACTGCCTATTCTTAAAGTAATATAGGAATCATAAATAATGAAGACTGAACAGTATGAGTTCATATATATCATGAAGATTTAAAGTTCAAAATATAATCAGCCTTCCATGTGAAGCTTTTTTAAAAGATGAAATCAGATATATCCCATTCCTTAGATCATATGCTATTAAAGACATCATAACCTCCCTCTTGTCAGCAGATAAAAATAGAAGTATTATTTCTGGCTTAAATCTCAGGTACTAAAATATTTTCAACTTCCAGAGATTACTGAGACATTGCAAAATACCTTTGGAAAATTTTGTCTTTGGGGAATAGAGGCTTACCTAGGTCCAAAAGAGAATGTAGCTCATCATTAATTTCAAACATTTTGCAATTTGCTTTCCCTCAAATATAGTCCTTTCCTCTTGAAAAATGTGAAACAAAATCTGACATATTTTTTTAAAAAGGAATGTTAATTGTCTTGCTAATGAACCTGCAATGGAATGAATGTCACAAAATATTGTGTAGTACGTTAACCATCATTACTGTCCATGTCATGATTGCTATCCTAAAATATTTCTAGGATCCTACCTAGTATTTAATTGTGTGCTTATTAATCTACTGGAGACTACTTTAGTCTCACCTATAGTTTTCTACCTTTTTTCAACTTTCCTCTGTGATATTGTGAGAACATTTTTTCCTCCCTATGCACCATCTCCCCCACCCCTCCACACACACATCGTGATTCAGTTTCAATCTCCTTGAGAGCAGGGATTGTGTCTGTCTTGTTTCCTGCTATATCCCCAGCCCCTTATGCCTCGTCAGTGCTCCATATGTGCTTGTTGAATGAATGACTAGGTTGAAGCAGGAGCCACTTTTCAATTGCACTGTGTAGGCACAAGTGGAAGCGACCAGTGATAGGAGAAATTCAGCAACTCTATCAGTTATCACAAGAGACCACATTATTTCAGCTCGGCTTGCGATCATCTCCTCCACATTGATTACACTTAGAAAGGAGGGACTCCTAAGAGATGCTTTCAACAGTTTTAAGCTTTCTAGTTATGATAGCGGAAATGAAACTAAGAGGCAAGGAAAGCAAGATTTGAGAGAGAGCATTTTGTATAGTGGTTAACAGAGTCTGGAGCCAGCATATCAGGGTTCAAACCCTTGGCCCGATGTTTGCTAGGTGTACGACACTGGGTAAATTATTCCACTTCTAACTGCTCCAGTTGCATCCCTTGTAAAATGGGGTGAGCTACCTTCTAGAGTGTTGTGAGCATAAATGAATTAATACATGCAATGTCCTTGGAAACCTTGCTGACCCATGCCAAGTACTATCTAGACCTTCACTGCTAGCTTTATTATTATTCTAAAGAAGCCAGCCCACAGGCCTGGAGAACTAAGGAACAGAAATTGTGTCCATGCTTTGCCACCAATTAGCTATGGGTGCTGGGCAAGCCATCAACATCTCTAGGTTTCTGTCTTCTCATCTGTAAAATGAAAGTAAAGGCTACACAGAAGGGCTTTAGGCATTCAAATCCAATTACCCTTTATCTGGTCTCCCATTTCTTCCCTTCTGAAATGGAACTGCACAGGGTTATGGTGACGACTGGATAAAATAGAGAATGTGCAAGCATCATACAAATGTTAAAGCAAATGTAATATCAGCTTTTAGTGTCAACTTTGGGTGTATTCAGTACTACATATGCTATTAAAACAGTTTAATATTAATTTCCAAATCTCCTAAGTCCCACTTATATTGCAAATAAAAAATCAAGCCAGCAATGAAAAAAACATAGAGAAACTAGAAAATTATTTTTAAAAAATGGTTTGCCTCCTGACCAATGGTTTCTTCTTCTTTCTTTTCTCTTTGCCCATCTCTTTCCTCTCAAGTTTTCCTTCTCCTCTCATTCATGGAATCATGGATTCCTAGAACTAGAAGCATCCTTCTCATTCTTGACGTCCCCATATTTGAATGCACACCTACCCCTTTTTAAAATGGGATTTTTCCTTTAGATTCTTTTATTCTAGAACTATGCTTGACCTGCTGTGCCTTAAATAGGTAAGTTTTGCCAAGGATGGGGGTATTGAATAGACCAGGAAAAACTATCATAAATTTGTAATTGCTGAAGACCCATGCACAGCACCTGGCTTATGAGGAAAAGTATAATCTACCATAGTTGATGTACTGGTAGATAGGCTTTCCCTGCCTGTTTATCACTTGAGCAAAACTGGAATACATTTCCTTTTAAAAAATATCAGGCTCTATAAAATATATAAACGTAGCATTTTTGAATAGGAAAGGATCTTAAAGTTTATCTAGCCCAATTTAGTAATTCGAAAATAGTTAGATGACATGATGATAAAGTCATTTCACCTCTTGGTATTCGTTCCAAACTCTCATAACCCCAGTCTCATCATGAGAAAAACATCAGTCAAACCCAGATTTGGGGATCATTCTCCTCAAGACTGCCAAGGTCATGGAAAACACAGAAAAGACTGAGATGCTGTCATAGGCTAGAGGAAACTGGGAGAATGACAACTAAATTCACGGTCGGACTATTGATTGGATTCTTGAAAAAAAATACAGCATTAATGGAAAAACTGGTAAAATTTCTTTTTTAAAAAGTCTAAAATGTAGTTATTAGTAACAAACCAATGTCAGTTTCTTGGTGTTGACAAATGGACTGTGGTAACATGTTAACAATGGGGGAACCTGGTGAGGGGTATCTGTACTACCTTTGCAACTTATCTTTGGATCTCAAATTATTCCAAAATAAAAAGTGTATTAAGAATTTGGCTAGAAACTTCCAATATAAATGGTTACCTGCTTCTGAGGGAACTGAGATGCTTCAGAGATTAAACATGTTAGTAAACATACAGCCCCACTTGGGTGGGACATTTAACGTCCACATAACTAACAGCTGTATGTTTTTTTAAGAATTTTGTATTTTTTATATATTTTTTAATAGAGAAGTTGTAAATTTACAGTAAAATCATGCATAAAACACAGAGTTCCCATATACTACCCTATTAGGAACACCTTGCATTAGTGTGGTACATTTGTTACAAGTCATGAAAGAACATTTTTATAATTGTACTATTAACTGTAATCCATAATTTACAACACTGTGTTGTACAGTCCTATGTTTTCTGTAAGAATTTATTTTTTCTCATATATTTCTCCAAGAGTATTCATTGGCATTATTTGCAAACAGTAGAATGGAACTTTATAAATGAAATTTTCAAATTGAATATAATATAGATTTTTTTAAAAAAAGAAATTTAAAAAAATAATCTGCTTCGACATAAAATGCAAGGCTTATAATAAAAAGCCAATGACAATTTATCTGACCCTTTCTTTTTCCATTTACTTAAATAGTTTGAATATTAGTTCTTTATGAATTTCCTAGAAGTCTAGTTGGCTTGTTTCTTTTTAACTGTGGAGATTGAGGCCATAACTTTTATTAATACCAGATAAAGGAAGTATGAGAAAATATATTAGCTGTTCCCTAATCATAAAGACAGTCATGCAATATTTAGGGTCATCTGTTACTTTTATTATTCTACAGTTTGAATGTAGTGGTAGCTAATAAATTAGCTGGCATAAATTCATGCTTGGTCTATTCCTCCCAAAGGAAAAATGGAAGTTAGATCCAACGTATGGACAGCTACTCAGACAAACCTGCTCAACTCCCAAACAAATTATGAAGACAAAATGAACCTTCTACTATTCAATATGACTTCATCTTTGTCATATTTGCAAAGCATTTCCATGGTGAAGGTGAAGAATGGCTGCTTTCTAGAGAAGACTTTGAACTGACAAAGGAAAGATGTAAGAACACCATAAAGATGTTATCTTGGGTAGAATAAAGAATTCTGCTGCGATATTGTTATCCATTTAATGCCAGTCACTTCCTACAGAACAAAGTTTCACCATCTGTGGTGATTTGAAACTGTATGTACCCCCAGAAAAGAATGTTCTTAAAGTTAATCCATTCTTGTAGGTGTGGATCCATTGTAAGTAGGACCTATTGATGTAGCTACTTCAGTTTAGGTGTGGCCCACCTCAGTCTGAATGGGTCTTATTCCTCTTACTGGAGTCCTTTGTAAGAAGATGAAATTCAGGCAAAGGGAGAGAAAGCCACAGAAGCAAAAAGCTGATTATCAACAACCTCCCGCCTACCACATGAGAGGTCCTCCTAAAGAAGACAATGAGCTGGCGTGATGGGCAGGCACAGCAAGCTGAGGCAACAAGATGACACAAGAGACACAAGGAGAAAAAACACAATTAGAGACACAACAAAGCAGGGAATGGAGGTGGCTCATGCGATTAGGCACCTCCCTCCCACAGTGGAGGTTCCGGGTTCAGTTCCTGGTGCCTCCTAAAGACAGCAAGTGCAAACAACGAGGGGGTGGGGAGAAATAAATAAATAAAATAAACCTTTAAAAAAACAAACAAACAAACAAACAAAAACCGGGAAGAGAAGGGAGAGACCAGCAGACAACACCGTGTGTCTTGCCATATGACAGAGGAGCCCAGGATTGCCGGCAGATGGTCTTCAGGAAGAAAGCAGAGCCTTGATGATGCCTTGATTTGGACATTTTCTCAGCCCCAAACTGTAAGCTAATAAATCCTCATTGTTTAAGCCAACACATTTTAGAGTATCTGCTTTCAGCAGCTTAGGAAACTAAAACACCGTCTTAGGCTATTCAAGTCTGAAGAAGGAAGCCGACTGCTAACATCTATAACAGCTGACAATGTGCAGGTACCATGTTCTCCAAGTGTCCAATTTCTCAACAGCCCTGAATGTCCTCTAAATGATCACCTCACCCTTTTTATTGCTTACTTTTTATTGTGGTAACATATATACAACTCAAAATTTCCCATTTTAACCACTTTCAAGTGTACAAATCAGTGGTATTAATTACATTCACCATATGGTGCTACCATCACCAATGTCCATTACCCAAACTTTTTCGGAAGAGGCAGTGGTTTTAACATTGGCCACATATTAGAATCACCTGGGCAGCTTTAGAAACTTTTGCTAACTCAGGCCATACCACAAACCAATTAATCAGAGCCTCTGAGGGTGGGATGGCAGTGCCTAGACCTTTCAAGCCTCCTGGGTAATTACAATGGGCAGCAAAGGTGGGAACAACTTGAATCCTAGGGATCACCTGTGGACATGGCTTCCCTTGGACCCCTCTTAAGGCTGTGATGGCTTCTTATTCTCGCCTGGAATGGAGCAGGGATACGTCTTCCCTTTCCACACCTTTTCCCTTCCTTCTCTATAAAAGCTCCTAGCTTTCCCTGGCAGGTCCTCAGAGGATAGAACCTACTACTCTCTGGGCTGCAGACACTCTCAAAGCACGCACCCCGCTCCCTACCATTATCATGCCCTCTCATCCTTTGAAGATTTTGGTTCCTGGAGCTCTCTCTTGTTAAGCCATGTTAGAATCTTCCCAGAAATATATAAAGTCATTGTTAAAATTAGGGTGTATTGTACTTTTAATGCTCAACAAATCTAGACATAGTGGAAAAGTGAAATGGAAACTCACTTCAGAGCTTGGTGTAGTATAATGGGTGGGGATCTGTGTCTCCTCAGTATCCCTTTCCTTTACCTCTGTCCACCTCAGGACCTTTGGGATGGCTGTTTTTCTCTTCCCAGAAGGCTCTTCACCATGATATTCACCCAACTGGCCCCTTGCCTCCTTCAGGTCTTTGCCTAAATGTTACCTCCTCAGTGAGACTTTCCTGGATGACGCCATTTAAACCCACATTTCCAGCCCTCCTACTCCCTTCCCCTGCTTTCTTTTTCTCCACAGCACCTATCAGGTGACATAATATGTATTTTAATTACTTATTTGTCTATTGTCAGCTGCCCAGACACTGGAGGCAGGACTATTTGTGTGTTTTGCACAGTGCCTCAAATGCCTGGCACAAAATGGAGGCTCATAATGATTTACTGAAATAATGAAGTTTTTAAGTAAGGAGTTAAATAATCAACGATGAGTTACTCAGCTAGGCACTATTTTTTTTCTGAATGTACAGATAAGGAAACTGAACCTTGGCCCATGAGGTAAGTTATCCAAGGTCTATGGGCTAGTCAGTGGTAGGGACAGGATCCAAATTCAGTCCCTAGGAGCCTTTTCTCTGGGCTGCTTTTCTTCTACTGGAAGACTTTGTCTTTCACTTTGTAAAGGAAGGGTGAATTCTGAGGTAAATGAAAAACTAAAAAATACTATATTGACGGGTTTGAGCTCTTTCAAATGGCTATTTGACCAGCAATCACAGCGCTATTTAGATAATAAGATCTGAAATCTTTTATTTTTATTTTTTAGAAGGTTCCACAGCTTGAACCCAGGACCTCATACATGCAAAGCAGGCACTCAACCCTACACCCACTTGCTGAAATCTGTTTTAATAACTCAGTCTAAATGTTGCAAAGGTGCTCAGGTCCTGAGGGGGTAAACATGCCCAATGTATCCAAGGAACAGCAGGACAAAGGACTGGGTGGGGAGAGCAAGGAAAAAGGACTAGGGGGAGCAAGGACAAAGGATGGGGGAGCAAGGACAAAGGACTGGGGGTGGGTGTGGGGAGAAGCACATATATACTCACACAACTCTATGAAAACAGATGCCAGCTGGAGACATTTTTCTTTCAATTTTTCACTGAGTTACTTATGTGGGGAACGAAGTTTTGATGGCTATAAAACCCGTATAACTTTTTGATTTAACCTAAGAGGCAACTCTTCCACTCACCAGAACTAAGGATAAGTGCATTGTAGTTTTTGAACAACAGTATTTGACCTTATGCTGCTAGCAATTTGGATAAGTTAAAATATTTAATTCTCTACAAACTGAACAGTTGATTCTATATGTGATAGATACACTCCAGTGAATTGTTAGTAAACACCAGAAAGACCATGGCACAGAATTTAGCTATTACAGGTTTATAATGTCATATGAGAGAAGAAGAGCAGTTTCAAAAAAGCAGCAGGAAAAGTCATAAACAGTGTGGATCAGAGAAAAAAGCATGTGCCATTAAATAGGAATTGGGTAGATCTTTCTATCTAGCATTAATAATAGAAGATTTCATCTGAAGTCCCGTTACAAGATTAGAAAATGGCCAGCCCTTTGGAGTACAATGGGTCAGATAGACTGTAGTACCATACCTCCCACACCATCCCATAGTAGTAGAAGGACAATTGGCAGGTATCGGTCGGAGAGGAGGATGAAGTGCTGCTCCACATTGAAAGTAAAATGTTCACATGAGAAAAAAAAAAAAAAAAGCTCAGAGGAGGCCAATTTCAGCTCCAGTAACATGCGGGCTCAAAAAGAATGAAATATTTTTAATATTAATATGAAAGCACATGTTTCACTCTAGGGGATGGAAGTATTCTTTGCTCAAGCAGCCAAGCTTTAGAGCTGACATAGGTAAAGGGAAGAAGAAAAAAAGGCAACTCAAATTATTCCATGTTTCTAGGAATGCATGAGCATAAGAAGAAAATGGTATACCATGTTAACAGAGATGGCTGCTGCAAGGAAGAGAGGAAGTCTCACCCTTGACACACTCAACTTAAAATGATGCAAAACATTCCAATAGAGATATTTTACCACAACACATCTTAGAGAATTTGAAAGAGGACCAGTATTGGGGTTGAAGCATATAAATACAGCTTAGGAAATAAATGGTTAAAGGGCAGCTCTATGATAGCTAACTGAAATAGGTAATCCTAGTTTGGTTCAGGGACCAGGAAAAAAAAGAGAGATATAAACTGTAACAAATATTATTGGAATAATTAGTGAAGTTTGATGGACTGTGGATTATATAACAGTATTGTATCAGTGTTAAATACTTGATTTTGACAATCTTACTATGGTTATATAAGAGACTGTTCTTGTTTTGGGGGAACACACACTGAGGTATTTAAGCAAAAGGTATTTAAGTTGCAGTGATAACTGCAACTACTCTTAAAAAATGGTTCAGAAAATAATGCATTTGTGTATATGTGGAGAGAAAGAGAAAAGAGAGTGCAAGTGACTAAACAAATGGGGATAAAAAGTTAACAATTAGTAAATCTGGATAAAAATAAAGGGCATATGGAATTCTTTCTACTACATTCTTACAAATTTTCTGTAAGTCAGAATTATATCAAAATATGAAGCTATAAGAAAAGGATAGGGAAGCAGCTGTGGCTCAATCAGTAGGGCTCCCGTTTACCATATGGGAGGCCCCGGGTTCGGTTCCCGGGGCCTCCTGGTGAAGGCAGGCCCGCCCGCATGGCGTGGTTAGCTGACCCAGCAAGCACAAGCAGCAAGGGGGGGATAAATGAATAAATAAATAAAATCTTAAAAAAAAAAAAAAAAAGAAAGAAAGAAAAGGATAACTCAAAAACTTCCCATATAGTTGGAAACAAAATAATAGTATTAACTCACACCTGGATAAATAACGTTATTAAATAACATCAGTTAAAAAGGACGTCATAAAGGAAACAAATATGTGGAACTGAGTGTAAACAAAATAATCCACAGAAAAATATGTTGGAAAAGGTAAAGCAGTCCTTAGGCGGAAAGATATAGCTCTTTAAAATAAATTTATCAGAAAACATGAAGCTTATCACCAAATTGGCAGTGACTTTGCCATTTTTTCCTTCTGGTCCTCCCTCTGTGTGGCTCTAGATCAGGAGTTCTTAACCAAGGGTCCAAAAGGTCCAGGGAAGTGGTCTGTGGAAAGATTTCAGGGGGTCTGTAAGCTTGAATTGAAAAAAAAATCAACTTATCATCTTTATTTTCTCTGACCTCTAACTGAAATCTAGCGTGCCCTTCACTTATGAATATATGCAATAAATTACAGTAGTATTCGTTTCACCTGACTGGCAAAGGGGTCCATGGAACAAAAAAGGTTAAGAACACCTGCTCTAGATGCAGGGACAGCCATGGAAGCGCACTTCAGAGAGGGGTAACTAAAACCCCAGCTCTCTGGTTGGAGTATAAAAAAAGAGAACTCCAGAAGATCAGAAAGTACCAAGGAGATTGCAAGGGCGGGGAGGCATTAAAGTAACCCTATAACATTGCTTATGAACTCCTAGGCTCACCTTCAAGCTGCACATGCCTGAGTCTGATTCTGATCAGCATACAAAAGACTGAGAGAGACAACCAGCAAGATGGCGGCAGAGTAAGGTACTCCTAGAATCAGTTCCTGCTACAGGGCAGTTAGTAATCAATCACCTAGAGCTAACTAAAGGATTTGTTTGGGGGCTCCAGGAGACCAGAAGTGCATCCTGCAGCATCCTGGAAAGAGTGGAAGGAGGAAACTGTCCATCTGCAGAGAAGATTTGTAAATAGAGCACTCCACCCCACCACCTCGGCTGGTGCCCATCCTCCACTGGAGGCACAAGCCGCCTCAGGAGCTGTTCTGCAGCTGGAATTGGAAGCTCCACTTCCCAAAAACAGGCGAGGAAGAGATGGTTGAGCACCAACTTCAGCTACTGATGAGTAAATTCGGTGGGCTAAAGTATAATCCTAAGAACAACTAAAGTTTGAATCTGTCCAAGTCAGAAAGAGGCCAGTGGCCGCCATCTTAACTCCGCAACTGATGACACGAGGGGAAGCGGGGCTGGCTGAAAATCACAGTGCTGGTAGGGACCAGCTTTTTTCCATCTAAATCAGATTGTAGCTCTAGCCTCAGCCCCAGACCCACCTCGGACAGGGAGGTAGCTGGGGGGAGCTGCGCCAACCTCTCTGGGAAATTACAGGCCACGTAGTAGAGGCCGGTGATCATCCTACTTTGGTGGTGCAAGACACCCCAGGAGCTATTCTGTGGCAGGAATTGGAAGCTCCATTTCCCAAAAATAGGGGAGGAAGAGACGGTTGGCCACCGATTTCAGCTACTGATTAATCAGTTCGGCTGGGTAAAATATAACCCTAAGAACAGCTGAATATTAAACATGTCCAAGTTAAAAGGAGGCTGGTAGCCACCATTTTGACTCCACCCCCAGCATGAAGGCATGCCGGGCTTACTGAAAATCATGGTGATGGTAGAGAACGATTTCTTTCACCCAGATTGGCCTGCAGCCCTAGCCTAGACTTCAGCTGCAGCCTAGGCTTCAGCCCCACCTCAAGCAGGGAGGAAGCTGACAGGCCCTGCACCAGCCTATCCAGGTAACTGCAGGTACATTTGGCTGACTCAGACTAAATAATCGGAATTCTACCGGGGCAACTGCCGTCATCTTGGACCTGCACTGCATAGATTGCTGGCCACACCTGAAACTCCATCCCTGCCCCAGGGAGGCGAGAAAGGGGTGTGAAGCTTCATCGGTCTCTCTGGGAAACTACAGTCTAGGTCTGCATGACTTGGATTATTCCACATAGCTGTGGCTCTGTCCCTACCCCTGGCAAAGGAGAAAGTTGGGAGAAGCTTCATTGGGCCTTGGGGCACTGAGGGCAGCTTGGCATCCATGCAAAGATGTACTGTTTTGGTAATGGGGGAGTATGGAGAGTGTGTGCCAGATGTATGCTATGGACCTGGTAGTGGTTGGATGATCTTGTCTCATAATCTGTGGCAAATGTTCCATGGTGTGTTGATAGAGGGGTGTTGTTTGGGAATTCTGCACATGCACACATTATTTTGTAAGTTTACAACTTCTATCATAAAGATATATTTAAAAAATGATAATAGGGATAAATACACCAAATGTGGGATAAGGACTATAATCAGCAGTAAGAATTTGACAATATTCTTTCATAACTTGTAACAAATGTCTCACAACAATGCAAGGTGTTGGTGGAGGGTTGATGTATGGGACTCCTGTATGATGTTATGAATGTTTGCTTTGTAAGTTCACAACTTTTACTATACACTTATTGTTTATGTATATTCATATATAAGAGATATAATAATAATAATAATAGGGTGGGTTGGGGGAAAATACTTTGGTTAGTAGTAATATTTTGAGGATGCTCTTTAATCATTAGTTAAAAATGTTAAACAACAATGCAAGGTATTTGTGGTAGGGTGAGGTATGAGTGCGCTGTATGATGTTATGTATGTTTATTTTGTAAGGTCACAACTATTGCTATACACTTATTGTTTATGTATGTTTATGTATGAGTGATATGTTCAATAAATTAAAAAAAAAAAAAAAGACTTTGAGAACTAAACTGACATATCACCTGAACGGATCAGGTCCTAGATTGGTCAGTGCGTAGTGCACATGCAAGACAAATCCAAATAGCACTCCAAAGATAAAACTAGTCTTGGGACCACAGCCCACAGAAAGTGTGTTAGAACTTGGGGTTAGAACTTTACCTGATTGTGTGCTAAAACAAAATGCCAACATTTTCATAGGGTTTAAACAAGGCCCAGAGTCTTATAAAATTAAAAACGTCCAAGATATAATCCAAAATTACTTGATATACAATGAACCAAGAAATTTCAACTCCTATGAAAAGACAATCAACAGACAGCAGTATTGCGATAACAAAAAATGTTGAAATTATGTAACAAAGACTTTGAGGCAACTATTATTAAAATTCTCCAACAAACACTTTGGAATACTCTGAAACAAAATAAAAATTTAAAAAGTCTCAGTGAAGAAATAGAAGAGATAAAGAAAAGTGGAAATTTTAGAACTGAAAAATATAACTGAAAGGAAAAAAACTCACTGGATGAGCTAAATAGAATGGAGAGGACAAAAGGAAAAGTCAGTGAACTTGAAGATGGATCAATAGAAACAATTCAATCTGAACAACAGAAAGAAAAAATATTTTTAAAAGTGAAAAGAGTTTCACGAGCCTTGGAGACACACACTCTCACAAAAGCCCAATATCCACATCATTAGTGTTTTAGAAGAGGAAAAAGTTTGTGCTGCTGAAAAAAAAAATTTGAAGAAAAATTGGCTGAAAACATGCTAAATTTCAAGGGATATAAACCTTAAAGAAGCTCAGCAACCCCCAAACAGGATAAAGTCAAAGAAATCCATATCCCCAAAAAATCATAATCAAAATACAGAGAACTAAAGAGAAACCCTTGAAAGTAGCTAGAAAAAAATAAGGGATTACCTATATGGGAAAAGTTTTTGTTTTGAAACCATTTTAGATTTACAGAAGAGCTGCAAAGACAGTACAGAATATTCCCACATACACTTCATCCAGCGCCCTCTAATGTTAACCTGAGAGGCCAAGAGGGAATCCTTTGAGCGACCAGGTCCTTAAGGAAGGAGAAGCAGCAGGCTAGGCTGTCACGGGGATCCAGGGTCAGTTCCCTAGTATAGACCAGGTGACCACCAGACCCCACCAGGTTCAGGACAACGGGAGAAGGGCCCCTCCATTTGCCCAGCTTAGAAAAAGATCCACATGTCACCCAACTTCTGGAGGCCCAAGATGCCGTGTCTCAGAAGACAGCCCAAATATCTTTAGAAGACTGCCCCAAGTAAAAACAAGCTTGACTATTATGCCATCATCAAGTTCCCCCTGACCACTGAGTCAGCCATGAAAAAAACTGAAGACAACTCACTTGTGTTCATTGTGGATGTCAAGGCCAACAAGCACCAGATCAAAGAGGCTGTGAAGAAGCTCCATGACATTGACTTGGCCAGGGTCAACACCCTGATCAGGCCTGATGGAGAGAAGAAGGCTTATGTTGACTGGCTCCTGACTATGAGGGAGGGAGGGAGGGAGGAAGGGAGGAAGGGAGGAAGGAACTTCAAATCAAGACCTGAGTTCAATCTTCTGTCCATACAACAGAAAACAGAAGCGAATCACCTTCCAAGGTGACCTTCCAATGAGTATACTTCAGAAGATAGAGAACTATAGCAAGATATTTCTTCCTTTCTATTAAAGTAACTTTCTTTTCTCTTTTAGTTTTATTGTTGTTAGTTAAGAGATGATACAATGACTCAAATGGAAGCTTGATATAATCATAACTCTAAGAATAATGATATATTACCATAGATCACTTAAATGTGGATCTTATAAGTTAACTGATTCCATTTTAAAGGTAGTATCATTACAGTATTTTTGTTTTTAACAAGACTACTAAAATAATCCAGAAACACAGCAACAGTTTTGTTTTGTCCTTCTTTTTAAAAAGTATGAGCTTTTTGTCTTTTAATTTTATTGCTTTTAAGTGATTATGCAATAGCTCAAATGGGATTATAATTCTTTGGACAGTGTTTTTTTTTTTATAAATGTATATTTTATAAATGTGAATCTTATTAGTAACTTGATTCCTTTTTATTTGGTTTCCAGATAATGTAATTATACTTTTTATTGCTGTTTTTTAACAAGTTTCCTCTATTGATTCAGAAATGGGGCAATTTTTTGTTTCTCTTTAAAGTAATTTAGAATTTCCTCTCGATTAGTTTCACTACTGTAAAATCACCATACATTTGTTTATGGAAGTGCAACAAGAATTATACTTCTTAGGATAATGCTTTATAAATATATTTCATTTAAAAGTAAATTTCATGAATAAATTGTTACCTTTTTCTTCTATTTCTCAATTGTATAAAGATAGCATTTCAGTTGATGGTGTTATAAAATCCCCAAAGTGTGGTAAGACTTCTACATGAGCAGTCTTACCATTGGAGACATTTGAAACTCAAAGTCCATGTCTGTACCAGGGGCTGAATTTACTCCATTTGAGACTAATATATTTATGAGAACAAATTTCAGTTGAGCATAAAATCCAAAATCCCTCACTGTGGATCAGAAGTCCCCATTGGCTGGGCCCAGCCAGGCTCCCTGACCTGTCTCATGTACATTGTGGCCCTCTGTCCTCCCACTGGAGCCTCCAGCACACCCAGTTCCTTCTGCCCTTCTGCCCAGCTCTGCCAGAATGCTTTTCCCCCTTCCCTTTGCCTATTTCCTACTTACCCTTCAGGTTTTACATGGATGTTTTTGGAGAAGGTTTTGCTGATTTCTGAATAAAATTAAATCCTCCTGTTCCTCTATTTCATCCTACCATATACAGTTTAGCTTATTAATAACACTTATCACAATGTGCAATTATAATTATTTAGGTGATTATTTGTTGAATGTGCATATCTACCCGCATCATCTGGTAGCCTGGGGTTGGATCTACTTTTTGTTTATTTCCTGTATCCAGTGTTTTTAGAGCAGGATGGAGGGTGCTTATAGCATTTGGGTGGGCCATTTTTCCTGGTGCAAGAACACAGCCTAAGCTCTGCCACATTCTCTAATTGAGCAGCAGGAATCCCTCAAGTACAGGGGCAATGACTAGTGAAGGAGGATGGTCCATTGACAGGCCCTTGATATTGATGACTGTGCGTATGAACCTTTACTCGTAAAATTGAAACTTAGCCTAGTATTATAGGGTGCCTAAGAGTTGCCTCCTGGGAGCCTCCTTGTTTCTCAAATGTGGCCTCTCTCTAAGCCAAACTCAGCATATAAATAATTACCTTCCCCCCAGCATGGGACATGACTCCCAGGGATGAGCTTCCTTGGCACCAAGGGATTGCAACCAAGCATCAACTAACAATGCAACTGGAAAAATACCTTGACCAAAACAGAGCAAAGGTAAAGACAAATGAGTTTATATGGCTAAGAGACCTCAAAGTGAGTCAGGAGGTCATTCCAGAGGTTACACATATGCACGTCTCATTGACTGCCAAAGTAGATATTACCCCAAATAGCAGGGCTCCTGAGGGTTCTGGAGACATCCAGACATTATAGTTAGGGCAGATAGCTCAGGAGTTTGATGCCTTGCCAGTGGGCCCTACTTTGGAATTTTATGCTCCCCAGTGTGACAGAGTTGGACTTAGTTGTGGTTTCCCTACACATGGCTCCTCTGTCCTTCTATCTGAACCTATAATTAGTACTAGAGTTGGTATGTGTATGTCCAAGAAACTTAAATCTTTGGGCTGTCCATGTGCCAGCTGGGCCCTGAATATCAATGGAGTTGCAACACCTACTCTCCAGTTCACTGGTCTCACCCAGGACAACTAACAAGGAGGTGATGATGGACAACTACCATACCAAGGAACTGAGAGAGTCTACACCTGCAAGCAAGAGAGTCCCATCCATTGGCCCCATAGGATCGTAGCCCCCTCTCAATTAGAGGTGGAGTGGACATCACTATTCCAGAATCCTCAGGATTGGAGAATGAACTATGGACTAAAGTAGACTTACTGGTATTCTACTACAGACTTATTGTGATTCTAGCAATGGAAGAAATTATATTATTGATGCGGAGGCAGTGGCCACTGGAGGTTCTAGGGGCAGGCAGAGGGAAAAACAGGTATAATACAGGGGCATTTTTGGGACTTGGGAATTGTCCTAAATGACATTGCAACAATAGATGTAGGCCATTATATGTCTTGTCATAACCTACAGAATTGGGTGGGAGAGAGTGTAAACTGCAATGTAAACTTTAATCCACGCTTAGTGACAATGCTCCAAAATGTGTTCATCAATTGTAACGAAAGTACTACACTAATGAAGGATGTTGTTAATGTGGGAAAATGTGGGAGGTATGGGGAGCAGGCATATGGGAATCCCCTATATTTATATGTGACATTTGTATAATCTAAGTATCTTTAAAAAAAAAAGAATAAATAAAATGAATAAATAAATAAATAAGAACAAAGTCTAACAAACACCCTCTAAATCTTACTTGCCTATAAAACAAACATTTGTTTTTCACTCACAGCTTTGGGGGCTAGGGATCACTTTCCTGATTTGGTGGGCTTCGGTTGTAAGTGGGGTCCATTCTGTAAGGTCTGTTTCTTATTCAAGGGCCCAGGGTAAAGGAGCAGTGGCTACCTGGGCATGTTCCTCTCCTGGTGGACCACACAAGCAAAGAGGGAGAGCAGGGCCTCTCAAAGCATCTACTCAGAGTTGGCCCACTCTCAGCCTGCCCACATTCTACCAGTCAAAGCTATCGGGAGAAATCAACGCCACACACTTGGGAAACCCCAAATGCCCTAACATTTCCAAATGCCCCATAGGGGCTGCCCAGTAACTGCCCCCAGCCCTTATGCCCCAGGCCCCAGGCTCCACACATAGGCCCACACCCCACATCCCATGCTCTACATCCCAGGCCCCCGAATCTACAAGGTCCCCAGAAGTTGGTTCCACTATAGAGGCAGTGGGGTCGTGCCATGGATGTCCCAACATGCACTGAGTGTCCCCCAGCAGAGTCGAAGAACCCAGAGCCCAAGTTTAATGACAGCCATTCCTGGTGGGAGATGGGCAGAACTTCCTTCATAGGCAGCAGGTCTGCATTCTGGAAGGTCCTGATTCAATCAACCCCACAATGAGCCCCTGTAATTCACTCCCAGCTGAACTGAGTTCTAAATTGCCACTTACTTGTCAGTGGGTATTTATTGAGGGCCTAGTGAGTACTGATGCTGGCGACACAGACAAGGTAGTCAGTTTGGGTTAGGTCCTTCTGCCTCCTTTGTGCAGAATTGCCCCTTAAATTAGACTCATTCCCAGGACTTCCTGTGACCTAGCAAGGGACAGCCAGGCAGAGCCTTAGTGACACAAGCATAACACAAATATAAGATGATTGACACAAAACCAAGATATCAGAAATCCATCACTTGAGAAATGCATACTAGTTCCCAAAAACCCTACTGAACTACTATAATTTCATCAGCTATGTCCAATTGACCAAGCCAGATGCAAAAAGAGTGTCTTTACATAGTAGGAAGATAATAAATATATGCAGAATGAGTTAGGTGGTCTGGGAGGAGGGAGTCAAGCAGTGGCAGACAATGGACTATCGAGTGTTGGCATTGTCTCCCACACTGTGCTAAGCGCAGAGACAGCAATCTTGCTTGATAATATAACCCTATGATATCAGTCCTATTATTTTCCCCTTATAAATACAAAACAGGATGGAAGTGTAATTTTAAGAGCTATGTAAACAAGAATAAAATAAGTAATTAAGGTTTAACAATAAAATAAGCAACTAAAGTTTAGATGAATTGAACCCAATATTTGAACAGGGTATCTCTAATCCTAGAACAGATTCGTGCTACCCCAACTCAATTCATTAGGCCTACTAACCTTCTTGCTTTTGTGAGCATCAAAAAGGATGTGCAGTATTCTACTATAGGCTACTTGTGTTTCTAGCAATGGAAGAAATACCATTGCTGTGGAGGCAATGACCCATGATGTCCTGGGGTTAGGGAGATGGAAAAACAGGTGTAATAGGGTGGCATGTTTAGGACTTGGGAATCATCTGAATGACATTAAAACGACAGGTACAGGCCATTATATATCCAGCCATGACCTTTAGAGTCTAACGGGAGAGAGTGTAAACTACAATGTAAGCTATAATCCATGCTTAGTGGCAATGCTCCAAAATGTGTTTATCAATTGCAATGAATGTACCACGCTAATGAAAGATGGTGTTAATGTGAGAAAATGTGGGAGGTGGGGGGAGGAGGGCATATGGGGAACCCCTATATATTCTCTGTAACATTATGTAATCAAAGTATCTTTTAAAAAATAAAAAAAGTGGAAAAAATGATGTGTATAAAAGCACCTTGTGACACGTTACTCAGGTGTCAATTAATATTATGAAATCTACTGAGGCCATATAGAATTTCCTTTAGGAAATTCATGCGGCCAATCATTTCTTAACTGTTTATTATGTACTTGATACTTCACAAGCATTATGCCGTTTAATCTTCACACAATCCCATGGGGAAGGTCCTGCTGTAAACTTCGATGTTTAATTCCGCCTGTATTTTTGCTAAACACTGTAGAAGCAAGCAGGACCAACCAACCTGAGCGTCTCTAAGGGGATGCGTAATTGCTGCCCAGCATCCGGGATTTAGGTGAGCAGAACACACGGAGCAGGAAGGACTTCCAAGGTCCTGATGCCGCGCACGGGCCCAGCCACCGCGTCAGAGGGAATGCGACTTTGTGTGTACCGCAACGGAGCCATCACTTTGGTTGAACCGGGATGAAAGAAAGGTGCCGAGTGATCAGAGCTCTCCCAGGAAGCTTTCAATGAAATCGACTCGAGGCTCAAGACTGCCAGAATGAGCTACCGCCTCTGGCCCCCCTGACATTTCCTTGAGAGTGTCCGCGTGACAGCGGGAGCGTGGACGCGAGTTTGGCTAGATCCAAGAGCTTCAGGGGAGGCCGCTTTCTCCAGGATGACTGGGGATGTCCCTTACCCTGCAAATGAAAGCGGTCATTTAACAAAAAAAAAAAAAAAATTTTTTTTTTTTTTTCCATTTCTTCCGCAAGCCTTTATTGAGCGCCTACCATTCCCCGGATTATGATGCCGCAGCGACAACAGCCGAGCTCGCACGGCTGCGAGCGCGCGTCCTGGGGTCGCCGGTGCGCGCGGAGGCACAGAGAGCGCCCTAGGAGCCGCGGCGCAGCCTGGCGGCCGCAGGATCCAACCCCGCGCGCGCCCGGCCCGAGCCCCAGCGCGCGCTGAGGCGGCCCCCACGCACTTGCAGGAGAGCGCCGGCCCCCGCGTCCCCAGTGCTGTGCCTGGACTGGAGCCGCGAGTGGGCAACCCGAGCCTTCGGCGGCGGGCGCGGGCAGAAGCCCGGAGCGGGGGCGGGCGGCGGGAGTTCGCGGCGGGGCGGGGACGCGCAGCAGCGCTCGTGCCTTCTCTCGGTTCCGCCCCGCCCACCCCTTCTCCCGCGCGCGGGCTCCGCGCGCCCCAAGCCGCGCGCGTGCGCAGGCCAGAGCTCCGAGGGGGCGGCTCGTTGACTCCCATGAAGGCGTCTGCAAGGTCCCGGATTAACCCTTTCGTCGCTCGCCCGCGGAGAGGCACGATCGGGTTCCGTGCTTGCGCGAGCGGCGGCGCGCCTTCCCCCCAGCCCGCACCGCGCATGCACGGGAGGGGGGGGTGCCGGTGGGGGTGTTCGCGGCCGCCTAGGCAGTCTGTGCTCGTGCAGGAGGAGGGCTGCTTCCATCAGAGACGTGCACGAACCCCCCCACCCCGCCCCCTCCCCAAACTCTAAAAAAAAAAAAAAAAAATCCAAAACACACTGCCAGCCCCCGTGCCCCCGCGCCCCGCGTCCATCCTGAGCCCAGCCTGCGCGTAGTGAGCGCGGGGAGCCCACGGGGAGTGTCTGTGGCTGTGCCAAGCTGCAGGTCTGGCGTGCCCCTGATCAGAGTTATTCTGATCTGAAGAATTTGGTGTTTAAAGCGTTAAGATAATAGCCTGAGTTGTTCATGGAGTTTTTCATCAGTATGTCTGAAACCATTAAATATAATGACGATGATCATAAAACTCTGTTTCTGAAAACGCTAAATGAACAACGCCTGGAGGGAGAATTTTGTGATATTGCTATCGTGGTTGAAGATGTGAAATTCAGAGCACACAGATGTGTTCTTGCTGCCAGCAGCACCTACTTTAAAAAGCTCTTCAAGAAGCTCGAAATTGATAGTTCTTCAGTAATAGGAATAGATTTTCTTCGTTCCGATATATTTGAAGAGGTCTTGAATTACATGTACACAGCAAAGATTTCTGTGAAAAAAGAAGATGTTAACCTCATGATGTCATCAGGTCAGATTCTTGGCATCCGATTTTTGGATAAACTCTGTTCTCAAAAGCGTGACGTATCTAGTCCTGATGAAAATAATGGCCAATCAAAAAGTAAGTATTGCCTGAAAATAAACCGCCCCATTGGGGATGCTGCTGACACTCAGGATGATGACGTGGAAGAAATTGGGGATCAAGATGACAGCCCTTCCGACGATACGGTAGAAGGCACCCCCCCGAGTCAGGAGGACGGCAAGTCGCCTACAACCACACTCAGGGTTCAGGAGGCGATTTTGAAAGAGCTGGGGAGTGAGGAAGTCCGGAAAGTGAATTGCTATGGCCAGGAAGTAGAATCCATGGAGACCCCAGAATCCAAAGATTTGGGGTCCCAGACCCCTCAAGCCTTAACATTTAATGACGGGATGAGTGAAGTGAAAGATGAACAGACGCCAGGCTGGACGACAGCTGCCAGCGACATGAAATTTGAGTACTTACTCTATGGCCACCACCGGGAGCAAATCGCCTGCCAGGCCTGCGGTAAGACATTTTCAGACGAGGGCAGACTGAGGAAGCATGAGAAGCTGCACACAGCGGACAGGCCGTTTGTTTGTGAAATGTGTACGAAAGGCTTCACCACACAGGCCCACCTGAAAGAACACCTCAAAATCCACACGGGATATAAGCCCTACAGTTGTGAGGTGTGTGGGAAATCATTTATCCGTGCTCCGGACCTGAAGAAGCACGAGAGGGTGCACAGTAACGAGAGACCCTTCGCGTGCCACATGTGCGACAAAGCCTTCAAGCACAAGTCCCACCTCAAAGACCACGAGAGACGACACAGGGGGGAAAAGCCTTTTGTGTGTGGCTCCTGCACCAAGGCCTTTGCCAAGGCGTCAGATCTGAAAAGGCATGAGAACAATATGCATAGTGAAAGGAAGCAGGTGACCCCCAGTGCCATGCAGAGTGAGACAGAGCAGTTGCAGGCAGCCGCCATGGCCGCCGAGGCCGAGCAGCAGCTGGAAACCATAGCATGTAGCTAAGGTTTGGAACGGGAAAAGCGGAGAATGAGGTGACGTCAGTCCCAATGAATGAACGCCAGTCACTGTATTTTTGTGGAAACTCATGGAACATTGTATTTGCAGGACTCAAGATAGTGCTTGGTTAGGTATTTTTAAAACTTTTCAAGGATATACATTCTAGGTTCGGACCAAACAGTTTCACTCTCCTGTCTGGGGTCTAGTGCTAAACGTTGCCAAGAAGGGTTTTTTTGGTTTGTTTGTTTGTTTGTTTTTTAAATAATAATTTTAATTTGAGAGTTCTCTTGTCCAGTTTAGAAGCGAGGGACTTGTATTCCATTTTTAATACTCTACACTTGCCACTCTGGTGAGTGCACTGTACAGAATGATAATTGAGTAAATTGATTTCTTAATCATCACACTTATATGTCACTTGTGGTCAAAACAGCAATTTTAATAACTTCATAAAGATAACTTCAGATAGACGCAGAAAATATTGGTGGGCGGGTGACCGAGAACACTGCACAGATATGAAAACCAGTTCTGAACATGCAGCTAGGTATTAAATTTATATTTGGTTTGTTAATTTTGTATCACTCTTTTTCACTATTTGTATCATTGTTTTTGAGGACAACTGATGGTTGCTTTGCTGAAGTTTTGCTCCATCCATTTTGATTGCCCGGTACCTACCCCAAAAGATGTCTCATGTGTCCCACAGGCTGAGCAAACCCCCTGGGATGTGGGGTGGTCTTGAGGCTGAGTTCTCATGTACCTTTTATTTTCAGACATTGCCACTTTTGCAACAGAATGAGGTTTGTGGGGTGGAGAAGTGGTGAGAGGAATAGCAAAGGGCAAAGAAGAACCTGGCTCTTAGAGATAGAGATAAGGCGTTCACATTTGCAATGATTCCAATATTTTACCAATCAAAATAATTCTAATTGATTTTGAAATGGCATTTTTATTTAGGATCAAAATTAGGACAAGAACAGGTATGTGTCTTCAAACATTGGTCTAACTTAACAGAAAGCCATCAAGTTTTGGGCTCTCTGCAGCACGTGATTTATCCATAAAGGTGATGCGTATGCCTAATTAAACTACTAAATTTAAGATCTTTAAAGTGTGTAAATAGTATAGAAGTGTTGGTCATATGTATTTCATGTAAAAGTAGGCAGCTGCACTTTTTTTTGCACCTTGGATTCAAATAATTTTCAACAGCAACAAACATCAGACTGTTCTAACCAGTATTAAAGATTGTCAGACCAAATGTTTACGTTTTTGAAGTATCTTTTATCACTGGTTACAATTTTAAATAGAAGTTGATTTTCATTTCATAGCTGTAAGTCAGAATGATAAATTCTACTCCAATTCTGGTGTGCGAAATGTTCTTTTAACCATTTCTTCAAGAATATATTGAAATGCCAACAATAGTTTGAATTATGTTCTCTAATAAAGTATTAAAATCCATTATTTTAGAATATGTACAATTTTAGAAAAATGTCAATTTTTAATTCATTTTCTGTTCCTGGGGTTTTTTAAAAAGATACATTAAAGTAAATTTGATTTTATAGTTTGTTTGCATTAACACTTGTAATTACTATTGTAGGAGAAATTTTGTTTTTTAAATCGGTATATATGTTATGCCCAAGAATGTAGAATGAAGATACTACCTTTAAAAAAGAAAGTATTTATTGGTAAAATGTTTGATTTAGTTAAAATTAATTTAACCTCTTTTCTCAAAAATTGTTTATTCTGTATGAAAAGTAGTCCAGTCACTGTGTTTATATGCTGTTAGTAGAAGGGGAACTGACTGCAGTTCCTAGGCTGTTTTAACCAAAGCAAGGGAAAAATAATTTAACATCGTGTCAATAGCTACTTTAACAAACCATTTTTTGGGACTTTGTTTTTGTATATAAAAGGAAATATACGTATATCATTCCTGTTTTCATTTTTTCATAGCAGCCTTTCACACATCTAGGTTTCTACCAAAATCTGTTTTCAATACTATCTTCATCATGGTTTTACAAAGAGTTCTAAGGTAAGCGTGTGATATTACCTTAATTGAAACCACATAATTTCAGTGGTACTTCCAAAAAAGAAGGCTTAATTTTCAGCACTTTAACGTATGCAAATGTTCATTATTTGGCCTGTTTTGCACAGGAAGTGTTTTGTGTTTACTATCTCCCACCTCTACTGGGTTCGCACGTGTGTTAGGGTGCCTGTCTTTGCTTTCACGATGGCAGCAAAGTGATAACATGGGTCCTAGGTATGAAGACTCACTCTCTCCCACCCAGCTGCCTTCTTAATTCCCTGGATGCTGAATCAGGTTAGAGTCTTCAAGGGTGCCTCCAACACCACGGGGAGTTAATTCTAAAATGTGCTTATCCTGAATCTACAGTGTGAGACGAAAGGAAACAAAATGTAAACATGACTACTTCTTTCCTATTTGTAAATCATTTGCTTTTTTTCTCTTTGTACACTGTGAATATCTACATATTTTATGTTGTTGACTTTCACTGTATTGGAATTGACTGAGGCAGGGAATTTTAGGAAGTCTAAATTTCAGATAATTTGCCTGCTAATTAATTTGATCACTAATTTAGAATTGCTGGAGATGGCTGAGGGCGCCATCAAGTGAGCCTGATGCAGAAATTCCTATTTATAAAAAAAGATTGGGATGAGGGAGAATGGTGGAAATTCATATAGTTTCCAATTTAATGGGTTATGTTGTGTAAGGTTTTCTGTAACTCAGTCATTTGGAAGCTGGAATTCATTTCCTTTAGCAGTGCTATGAACGGTGATTAGTTTTTGTAAGTGTAAGGGAACTAGACTACAATAAAGCTTAGAGTCTTGAATTCTGAGTTTAGGAGTCAGGGAGCTGTGGCTTCCAGGAAAGAGAATGGAGAACTCTTTCACTTTCCTCCATGCTGTTTACATTTAACATACACCTCCCTTTGTCCATTGCTACCACCACCCTCACCCCCAAAAAAGAAAATCAAAACCACTTTCAGTGATGGGGAACTCACCACCTTCCATATTGTGCATTCCATCTTGAGACATCTCTAACTGCTGCATTGTTCCTTGAAGTAGGTCTCCATTTTCACATACCCTCTTGAAACTGGGAACTTTCTCCCCCATGGGACTATGCCAAATGAGAATGCATCTACTCGATAACAACTTCAGATGTATGAAGCTTGCAGGTCATTTATACAGCTTGTATTGGGCATCATGTGCCAAGCCCTGGACTTGAGTCCTTAAGAGAAAAATGTAGAAGAGATCTGCCCCTGCCTAGCAGAACTGTACGTCCCCTCCCAGTCTTTTCATAAACCTTATTGAACATGAGAATGACATTTGCCCATCACCTGTTATCCATGGTTCCTTACAGGTCATCCCAGGGCCTGTAATTTCAGCAGATAGTGGTTTTCCTGATTTCTACAAGAGATATTCCCAATTGCCAGTCAATTTAGGCAAAATCTTAACTTCCCTGAGTCTTAGTTTCATCATCTCTGGAACAGTGATAGGGGTTTCTGCCTTGTGGACTGCTGTGAAGTTTATTGTGATAAGCACTGCAAAGCCTTTAGCCTAATACTCAGCACTTTTTTGGTGCTCCACAAATGTTCCTTTCTTCCTAAAGTAGAGAAAACAAGTGAAGTTGAAGTTCTGTTTGGCATCTGTGAGTGCAACCATTGGTTCCAAGCTGTAGACCTAGATCTCATTTATTCTTAACTGAAAATATCTACAGAAGCTGATATCTTGGCATTTCTGTAAACTTTTCAACACACTTGGAGCTTTGTTCTTACAAACCAGTATATTCATCTTAAGAGTTTTCTTTGTATTTTTTTGTTGTTGTTCTTTTTACTATTTATTTTTATAATGTAGTTTTTTGGGGTTTTTTTTTTTTTTTTTTTTTTTAGATACTTAGATTACATAGATGTTACATAAAAAATACAGGGGATTCCCATATGTCCCACACCCTACCCTTGCACATTTTCACACATCACCAACATCCTTCATTAGTGTGGTACAATTCATGAACACGTTCTGGGGCATTGCCACTAAGCATGAATTATAGTTTACACTGTAGTTTACACTCCCTCCTGCACAATTTTGTAAGTTATGACGAGATATATAATGGCCTGTATCTGTCATTACAATGTCATTCAGGACAATTCCCAAGTCCCCAAAATGCCCCCATATTATACCTATTTTTCCCCTCTTCCTCCCCTCAGAACCTCCAGTGGCCACTGTCTCCACATCAATGATAACAGTTCTCCTATTGCTAGAATCACAATAAGTCTATAGTAGAATACCAATAAGTCTACTGTAGTCCATTGTTCATTCCCCAACCCTGAGGATTCTGGGATGGTGATACCTACTCTGCCTCTAACTGAGAGGGAACTTACATCCCATGGGACAGATGGATGGGACTATCTCACTTGCAGTTGTAGACTCTCTGTTTCTTGGGATGTTCGTTGTCCATTTCTTTGGTTTTGTAAGCTCCCATCATTTGTACACGTTTTTAAGTAGGTCGTGGAGTGTAGTCGAGGGTAAACACTGGCTTCTATGGGTGGTTCCTTGTTTTCCTTTGGGAATCTGTGAGGGCAGAGTCAGAATTGCAATTTTGAGAGCTGGCTCTTCTTTGAGTCTCATGACATGAAATCATACACTTAAAATTTTTTTCAATATTATGATTTGCTAAAATCTGGGTGTGATTCAGACTACGTCCAACTTTTCCCTTTCTGGTTTGTATGAATTCAAGGATGATCTGTTGCTTTCTTCTCCCAAGGGCTTAGACTACTTTCCAAGAATTCTGATTTTCATTTTCATTCCAGAATCACAGTTTATTAATCATGTTGCTCTTCAATGGAAAATATTTCCATTAATCTAACATAAAAGTATCTTCTATAGAGTAAGATTAAAGTGTATCAGTCAAAAAATAATGAATGCCTCATATGTTCCAGTCATTGGATGAAATACTGGGGGTGCATAGTAAACAAGACTGGGGCCATTCCGGCCCTCAGGGAGCTTATCTTCTAGGATGTAGTTGAATGATAAACTTTCCAAATTTTACAAAAATTTACAAAGATTCACAAATGATTTAATGAAGACAAATGTGCAAAATGCTTTTCTTAAAAAAATCTGTAGTTTACATTTTAATCCATTCTTGGAACATACTTTAAAAAATAAGTAGAGGGGAATGGTGGCAGCTTAAGTGGCTGAGCGCCTGCTTCCCATGTACGAGGTCCTGGGTTCAATTCCTGGTACCTCCCAAAGAAAATAAGTAGAGTTTTTAATAGTCATGAGATTTAGTGGCACCAAAATAAGCCCTTTCAAGTGACTTTTTGAATGCATATTAAGAAAATATACTTACTAAATATTACCATTTCCTAGAACAATTCTCATTTTCTTCTGATACTGAATTTCCAAAAAAGGATTGGTAACGTAAGACCAAGTTACTGTATTTCCTAAAAAGAATGGATCCTGGTGCCAAGAAATGGTACTAATGTTGAAAAAATTAGCAGAGTAAAAGAAGGATAATTTGGGCTTGCAGCAGTTTTGAATAAGGAGGTTAATAAGTCAGAAGGTCTTAAGAGGAAACATCATGAAAAAGCACAGAGTATGCAGTGGCTCAGAAATGATAGCTGTCCTTGACTAGGTATTCCATAGTGTTCCCTGGCCAATTAAGCATGACACTGTATAGGTTAGGATTACAAGCTGGTGAAACTCTGAAGGAAAAAAAAAAAAAAAAAAAGATACTCTTGGTTTTAGATCATCTGAGGCTGCCTGGCATTTCAAAGGATTTCTGCAAAAGCAGTCTATGCTCTGAAGCCCTCATTTGAAATACAGTCATCCGTCTTTTTGCTTTCACTTCTTTGTCACTTTGAACTTCAATCACTGACATATGCTGAGTATTTACCAGGTCTCAGGCACTGTATAGAAAATCTCTTTGTGTACTTTATGACAACCCTGTGAGGCAGGCATCGTTACTGATGAAGACCGAGATTCAAGGAAGTTAAATATCCGTCGAGTGTCGAGTAGCTGTTGGAGCCAGGGCAGGAGAGCAGGTCCATCGGCCCCCAGAGTCTGTGTGCCCTTACAAGGAGCACACTCCAGCAAAGGAGCAGCTGTAGCCTGGCACACACCCTTACTGACTAGTCGGCTGTTAGGGAGGTAGCGCTGGAGGGGACTGAGAGGCATTTGCCTGAGCAGCTGCCTTTATGTTTCCGTGATAAATCAGTCCTGCTATTTTGATTTCTCCCAGACATCTCCCATGCAAGGGACCGGATAGATACGAAAGCAACATTGGATTCTCGGGCATCAGCTCTAGAGGTTGCCCCAAAGGAACATGGAGAACTGCAGATAGAAAGTCGGGGATGATTGCAATGAAGCACAAAGTTATCAGCCAGCTTTCCTCCCTTGCTGCATGATTCCAGTGAGCCAAGGAAGCACCCAAAGCCCATTAGTTTAGTGCCAAAATTCTTTATGTAAGGAATTAATTCTCCCTCCATCCCTCTCCCTTCTCTGAAAAGTATTATAAAACGTGGTTTCAGGTTCTATCTCTACTGTTTTCAAGCTGTCTCAACACCTTGGGCTCCATTTCTTCATCCAAAAGTGCAAGTGATAATCCCTGCCCAGTTTACACCACTCTAATATTCCCAAAGATAACTCATTTTTCCCCCTTAAGTAATGATAAAAATTTAGCTTTAAGTGGTTTCAAATATAATTGTTAAAAATTTTTTCTGACCTCAAAGAGGATGACTGGTAAAAATGGTTAGATGTTTAACCTTTGGGGAGGAAAACTTTTACTTCATTCTTAGGCTGTTCACATTTAATTAAATAAATAGTATGAGTGCTGTTTCTCCTAAATCTTGGAATACTTTGGCCATTCTGTTGTTCCTGCAACCTTCCAGGAATTCTTCAACCAATAAGACAAAGGAAATATTAACCAGATTAGAAGTCTACTGGACCATTTGTGTAAACAAGATTACATTTAATTATCCGGACACCCTGTAATAAAAAGTGGTGTTGAGAAAAGGGGAATAAAAAAAGGGAGAGGTGACTTGATTTAGGTACTATGTAAGTGATTATTCTGTTCCCAAACTCACTTCTGTGGTTATAAGATCACAAAAGTTTTCTTTTTTAAAATGATTTGTTAGGGTAGAACTACACTGTATACTTATTAATATAATATCGACTTTTGCAGAGTGTTTACAGTTTACAATATTTAACTAGTCCACATTATTATGAGATAGGTATTACTATTCTATCATTTTACAGACAGGAAAAAAAATAGGTTCAACCTAAGTTCTTTGATTCTGAAAATTGCAGATACTCTAATCCCTGATTTACAAGCAGCCTGAGATGGAATAATTAAGGGTATATAGGTTTTGTTCATTTAGTAAAGTTTTAGTTCTTTCTAAAACTTCCTAATAGTAAAAAAAAAAAAAAAAAAAATAAGATTTAAAAGATTGGATTTAAAATCCATGAATTCCTAAGGGTTGTTGGTTTTTATTTTCACTATATGTGACTACTGGTTATCCTTCAGTATCCATTTTACCCATTTTTTAGCTGGCCACAGCACTTCTGAGTATAACATCTCTAGAAGTAATTGTTTTTTCCCTACTGAAAATATATCAGGCCAGTACAGTGACTTCAAGTGTGGGTTCTGGATTTAGATTGCCTCAGTGCAAATTCTAGTTCCATTACTTACTTGGGGGACCTTGGGCAAGTTACTAAACTTTCTAGGTGTCAGTTTTCTCATCTATAAAATGGCATAATAAAAATGTAAGAAAATCTGTGGAAAGTTCTTACACATGGAAAACATTAATTGTATTATTGTCTATCAATAAATGGAAAGATGGGACAATTGGATTTCAATCTCTTCTCAGCCATTCACTTGCTTTAGGAACTTTGAGCAACTGATTTGATCTTCCTGAGTCATTTCCTCATTTTAAAGGAAGGGCTTGTAGTTATTTCAGGATTCAAATTTACTCTATAATTATATAATTATATATAACATAATTAGTTGGAATAACACCATTTTTAAGTGTGATTACTTGAAAATAGCCTGCATTCTAACTTCAAATGGGCATAAAAGTTGAGCTCACAAGATGCAGTTTCCTCTTCAACACCTAGGAAAGATAGGAGAGGGATGCTGAGAGGCTCGTGATCACCTCTTCAACTGTGTCACTGTTCAAAATGGAGTGTGGATGATTCCATGTACACTGTCACAACTCTTAGCAAAATAATCCAAACCATATGTGATGTGATCCAAGTAAACCTGGGCTTTCCTGCTCCTATTTTGAGGGCATTCTCAGGCTTTGGAGCTGTATCCAAGAGAAACGCAAATCTTACCCCCAAAAAGCATAAAAAAATAAGGTAGATCTTTGCTAAAGTGTTCTTGAAGAAATGTCAACCAGAAAGTACATCACACAGCAGCACTTGTTCTTTCTCCCTCTTCAAAGTCCCATTTCTTTTAGCTTCTCATCTCATCTCTTCCTTTCTCTTCTCTTTTAAAAGTCCTCTTTAATCCCTCTCTCTAGGTTTTCACTTCCTCCTCTTCCTACCTTTTCTTTTATCACCCGTTTGCATATAAAGCAATTGTATCTATTATCAGAATCTGCCATTTGCTCTACTACCCCTCTTTGGAATTCACTTAATAAAGGCCTGATTACTTGCAGAGCAAGTAGAAGGGAGGAGGCATTACATATCGTCATATAGCTTCTTTAATCTCTGACAGATTCAGTGTTATGGTCTTTCCCTAAACCAACCCGTTCCCCCCACACACACACTCAAAATAGAAAAGGAAAACGACTACTTCTTTATACTTTATATTATTATTGCAGGTCACATTTCTTTACATCAAAATAAAATAGAAACTTGGAGTTCTGTTTTGTTATGCTTTTATTTATTTTTTATTTATTTATTTATTTATTTATTTATTTATTTTTGAGGTACTGGGGATTGAACCCAGAACCTCGTACATGGGAAGCAGGTGCTCAACCACTGAGCTACATCCGCTCCCTTGTTTTGCTTTTAAATAGGATAATACACCTTACTACATTGTAGAAATATAGAGAAACCCTTTGGAAAAAGTGCTAAGTGGAATAGATTTAATAATCTTTACCTGGAAAGAAATACTTATCGTTTCTAGGAATTGAAGGCCAGCCTCTTAAATGGGACAGATAAAGGCATTTTCAATTTCCACATGCACATACAAAAGTAGATATTTCCAAAATTTACTTTTGGGGAAGAATATTGAGGTGCACTCTTTGTCACTTCTTCCAGTAACTAAATTATTCATGTATGATAGTTTAAAATTTTTATCAAAATATACACGTACATGGCTTTACAAGGTTTGTTACTAAAAACAAACCTTGTCCAGCTCTCATTTTCTTGAGGCAATCACCTTCAGCTATTTTAGCTGCAACTTCCTCCACATCTCTGAGTAAAGATTTATATTGCTTTTTCTCAATTGTTTCAGAGTTAGGCATTATTTATGGGCTTCTTCCAGTGGAGGTTTCTTCCTCTCTCATAATCTACCTATGAGTGCACATCTGTGTTCCCAATACAGTTATATTGTAATTTTGCTTAAATCAGACTTCATTATATATGAATTATGATTATGTAAATGCCATTTCAGCCGAGCCACCTAGTATACTATGATCTATTTTCCTTACTTGCAAAATTGTTCCCCTGCAGCTAATGACTGCTATTTTGTTTAACTTTTTATGTGTATACATTAATTCCATCCTAACCTGTCTGCCAGTTATGTAAATCTCCTGTATTTATGTTCAGAAGCATCAGGTTATTTATTTATTGCATCTGTTTAAAGAACTCTCAAGAGCAGTCTAATGCAATGTTTTTCTGGCTTTCCATTCACTATTATACTAGAACATCCTTCTTGATTTGGATTCACGTTCCCTGGATTCCATGTTGTCTCTCCTTTTGTGGAGATGTTTTCAATCTGAGGAGTGAATGAGAGGTGATTTATCTTTTCTTTTTTTTTTTTTTTTGAGATTCATTTTGCCTTCACATTTAATTGATGGTTTGGATGGGTGTACAATTCTAGATTGGAAATAATGTCAGGAAGTGAGTAATTTCATGTTGCTGCATGGCTTGGGCTTTCTGAGCAAACTGAAATGGCACCTGGGTTAAAAGACTAGCCTTGTGAAACACCACAGCCCTGTACCTGTTATTTACTTCCCAAACAATAGCTAATGAATAGGGAGCAAAGTTTTTCTCTACTTCTGGGAAAGGAGGGCAGCCTGTGGTTTAATAAACTCCCAGATCCATAATTTCAGGGTCTTTTTCTCACAGTACATATAGGGTAGCATCTGGTTCTTATCCATCACCATTAAGGTATTGGGACTGGGAAAGGGTACAATTATAGTTGTAAGTAATAGTAACTCTACTCTCTGCTCCAGAAACCTCACGTCAAAAATACATCATCTGCTCCTCACCCTGATCAAGATCGCAGAGTGAGATGCTTCAGGGCTCCATCTTCCCACAGAGGCTTTGAACAACCAGCAAGAACTGGCAACAACATCTTTTTCAGGGTTCCCAAAAAACAGTTAAAGTACTGCAGTCACAGGGCAAGTGCCAAGTCAAGGAAAAGTGTTCTTAAAAGCCGTAGGAGCTCCTGGCACCCATCCCCCACCAGTTTAACATGTACGAGTTCACTTTAGGCTCCTAGGTTTTTATATATGTCCCCACCCCCACCCCCCTTCTTAAGCTAGGCCTGGTGTACCCTGCAATCCAGAGACTTCCTATTTACCCTCTCAGGAGGATATAGTTTTAAAAAATCTCTTTACTGACAGTAAATAGCAGTTTGGGGTAAGTCGATACCTGTGCTCATCTGACCCAGTATTATGTGTGTCCAGAAGTCCCAGGAACCATTTCAATATGAAATTTCTCAAGGAAATTATAGAAAGATCTTAAATTAGTATTTGGCATAAATGTATCCAGGCCTAATGGTGGTAGCCTGTAGGCTTCAGACTAAATCTGAAGTTTTAATATATGTTCTTAATCTGGAGTAACATGAGAAGATTCAACTTCTGCCCTTTGGTTATAAATCTTTAATTTGTGAAGTTTGGTAAAAATCAGTATGCAATTCTTCCACTGATTGGATATTACTATAATTAATTTATTCAAGTCTTTAGTATTACTCTTTTTGTATGTTTAATTTTTGTGTGACTACAGCACACCATGTAGCCAGATCTTTGTGCACATCTATTTGCACAGTATACGTCCTTGGGATAGATCTTAAGAAGTAGACTTGCTGGATCAAAATACATGGAAAATCATAATGTTTTGTCACAAACTGTAGAATTACCTTTCAGGAAGGTTGCTATCATTTATACTTCTACCAGTTGTGTATTGAAATTCCTCTATCATTTACATCAACAGGTGTAGCATGTATAGAATAGCATCTATTTTAAAAGGTAAAACTGAAGAGACCAGTAAGAATTAATCGTTTGTATTAAAGGCAAAAATCTAGTGAGCCACTGTAGCTCAGTGGTTGAGCACTGGCTTCTCACATATAAGGTCCTGGGTTTAATCTCTGGCCCCAGTACCTCAAAAAAAAAAAAAAAAAAAAAAAAAAAATCGATTGCTTTATCTGTCCCTGACTGTATTTATTTGTTTCCTAGTGTCTCTGTAACAAATCACCAAAACTGAGGGGCTTAAAACAACAGAAATTTATTTTCTCACATTTCTGGAGGCTAGAGATCCCAAATCAAGGTGTCAGCAGGATTATGCTCCCTCTGAAGTCTATGGAAGAACCTGTTCCAAGCCTCTCTCCTGGTGTCCAGCAGTTACAGGCAATCCTTGGCCCTCCTTGGCTTGTAGACCTATCACTTCAATCTCTGCTACCATCTTTACATGGGTTTTTCTCTCTGTGTCTGTGTGTGTGTGTCTTTGTCCAAACCCAAAATCTCTTTGTATAGGACACCAGTCATACGGGATTAGGGCTACCCTAGTCCAGTATGACCTTGCCTAAAGTAATTACATCTGCAAATACCCAGTCTCCAAACAGTCATGTTCACAGGTAATGGGGGTTAGGACTCTAGCATATCTTTCTGGAGGATACAAGTCCACCCACAACACTGACTTACTCCTAAACCTTGTGAACGTCACTCAAACTTTTTCAGATTCCTGGAGACCAATTTTAACTTCTGAAGAAATTTCTCATTCTGATATAGTCATTGGGGTCGGCAAGTTTTCTACAAGTTTACACTTTGTTGTTATTCTTATAATATTAAAAAATATTACGCAATGCATTTTTGGAAGATTACCTTATACATAAGATATCAGCATCCACCTGATTTTTTTTGAAGGTACCAGGGATTGAATCCAGGACCTGGTACATGGGAAGCAGGCTCTCAACCACTGAGCTACACCCACTCCCCAATGAAAGTTGGTTTTTTTCGTTTTTTTGTTTTGTTTTTAGGAGGTACTGGGGATTGAACCCGGGACCTCATACATGGGAAGCAGGCACTCAACCGCTTGAGCTACAGCCACTTCCCTGATTTTTAATAGAAGCAACCCTTCTCTTTTCACAATTATTTATCAGTTTGTGAAATATTTAATTGAATTGCATATTTAAAATAAAAAGTACAACTGGCATAAGTCTGGGGTGGGCCGTGGGGCAAATACAACAAACTTTTGTAGAACATACAGCTAAACTGATGGAGGCAGAAATAAGTGGATGTTCTAGAAAGTAGCCTGCTAAGCCATGGGCCTGCAGTAGGTTATGGGGCTCAGACAGGTTATGTAGGGTGTCATTTATCATATGCATATTGTGAAGGAGTAATTTAGTTCAGCAAAGCAACATCATATCTCAGTTTTAATCCATGTTGTTCATTTGAATTTTTTTGGTTTCAGAATTTGGTTTGTATTTAAGATGTAATTTTAACAGTTATGTAAGAGTTATAAGAGAAGGTTTATAGTTGGTTTTATTTGTATATGTTTAAGTAACATTCTAATAAAAAAGCATTGAAGTCAACATCAGGGATAAGTGCGAATTTTTTTTAACCTTAAGAAGGGGATTGAACAGTACTCAAATATGGGAAATAATGTCTTATAAGCTAAGAAGGAATTGGCAAGAACTAATGTTAAAACGGCACTTATCCATCCCTAAGATACACATACATTTACTTTACTGTTCCATTTTTATCCTCTACCCACCTCCCCACCTCCCCTTGCTCAAATGAATTCCCAGTTAATCAGTCAGTAAACAAGCAAGCAAGCTCTGGAGCTATAGGCACTAGGAAGAAAAGCAGATATAAAGTTGAATAAGACATGGTCCTTGTTGTCAAGGAGTTAAGTCTAGAAGAGGAGATAATACATGTAATGTAATCTTTCAGCCAAACATTACTAATTAACAAAGCAAGAAGATAACTGCCAAGAAAAAAGTTAAGGTGAATACTCTGGGCAATTCTAGAACATGGTCTGATCCTGCTACAACTTAGTTGTTGAACAATGAGTTTCATCATTAAAAACTGAGCTGTACCTTCAAGAACGCTTTTTCTGAACTCACCTCTCTACAAACTAAAACAATTATAATGGTGACACATTGTTCAATTCTCCATTGTTATCATCGTTAATATATGTCTTTATTATACCATATTTAAAAAATTTATACTCTCTCTTCTAGGCCCACATAAGTCGGTTAAAAGAAAGTGTGTGTATGTTTAGACCCTTTAAAGTATGAGAGTTATATACTGCCTGAGCAATGACAGCTAAATTATATTTCAAAGTGAAATTGATAGTTAATTCATCAACAATGAAGACTATGATTCTCAAATTTAAGTTTTCACATGTCTAGATGTTCATGAAATGGATTTTCTTAGAGAACCACTCATCTCTTCTATTCCAGGAAATGATGCACATAAATGTAGTTCTGTCAACCACACTAACCCCTCTTTGCCATGCCCCGGGAGGAAGCTGGCAGGTATCAAAGGATCTAACCAAACCAGGCTGTGTTTCAGAGCAGGAGCAGGACCTAGTCTGAGAGGCTGATCTGATAACTACTCTGGGTAATCCCATAAACTGAAGAGTGGGGTCTGGTCTTAAGGACCAACTCAGAGAGGGGAATCAGAGACCTGTTGCTAGGGACCTCTTGATGTAAAACCTCCTCAGGTCCTGTGTGGGTTAGAGTTAAGCAGTCCCAGTGTTAAGGTGAAACACTTCAGGGCATCGTTCCATTATAGGAGATTGGGAAGACAGAGGTTGAGACTGAGTTCTGTCTAATAAGACCTACAGGGCCTAGTTCAGGCACATCCTTCCCTCAGGAAAGTTGAAACTATGTCAGAACTGATAATTAGTCTTGATAACTAGATTATTTAAATGAATTTCAGATTAGTTAAATGAATTTGCAAGAGAAGGTAACAGATCCATGCCTTTTACTGTACTGGGAAATTCTTCACCACATAAAGGATGAAAAAGTGGGATTATAATTTCTTTTCTTCATACTTTTTTATATTTTATAAAGTTCTTATAGGGAAACAGATGTGGCTTAAGTGATTGAGCTACCGCCCACCACATGGGAGGCCCCAGGTTTAGTTCCCTGTGCCTCCTAAAGAGAAGACCAGCAGACACAGAGAGCACACAACGAACAGACATAGAGAGCAGACAGCAAGTGCAAACAACGAGGCGGGGGGATAATGAATAAATAAATCTTTTTTAAAAAGTTCTTATAGTGAGTATGGATCGTTTAATGAGAAAATGTAATCATTCTATATGAAATATTCAAGTGCTGTGCATTAAGTTTAAACACAAACACAAAATAAGCAAATATGTCATGTACTATATTTAAACATTATGGCTCAACACTATTACTTATCTTTGGAAGGATCCTTGGAAATAAGCCATTCCAAATTCTTGGTTAAAAAAAGGGGAAAGCCCAAAGCTAGAGAAATTCATATTTCTCGTGTAGCCACTGACAGATTTGGAACCAAGTCTTTCTCATTCTTATTCTAGTGTTCTTTCCCACATATTACTATTCCCACAGAATAGTATGGCTCTGATAGGGAATTTTATACAAATAATTCCATTGGGAATCATTAAATTATGTTCAAACTAATCTGATGGCAATTACTCCTAAAGAAATTCCTGCAAAAGCTAAGTAGATATATATATATTGAAAGATTATTAGAAAGTACTTACCATTACAGTAGTAGGAAGGAGTCTGATACTGCTGTAGCCTTAAACAATTAGAAAAAAAATGCCTAAAAATTAATTGGTCTAAAGGTTTTTGTCAGTTTGGAAATTAGAGACAATGTATCAGCTACCAAACTCCTCTTATTGTTGAATAATGGAAATGGACTTCAGCACTTACCTTGGCTCTTCAAAATCTTTTTGACTGTATGAGGTTTTTTTTTTAAACATAGTGTTCAAGTTCACAAGGGGAAGAAAATTAATGAGGAGATGCTCAAATTAAGTTTTATTATGATATTTCTGGAAGTGTTATTATTTGTAATTTAAATATATTTTTTCATTTGGCATTCAGAAGTAGTTTTGATTAAAGCAAAAAGTAACTATCATCCACAGTGTATCTTATATATTTTTGCTAAAAGCCCAGTATTTTCTTCCCAAAATTTTCTATCAAACCTTTCACATTTCTTTGCCTCGGCTCAGTCTTTCACCTTCTTTCATTTGGACTATTAACAGTTTATTTTAAATTGATCTCTCTGTCTTTAGTCTTCCCTTTTAATATTTCCCATTGAGTATGATGTTAGCAGTGGGTTTTTCATATATGCCCTTTATCATCACGTTGAGGAAGTTTCCTTCTATTTCTATTTCTCTAAGTATTTTATCAGGAAAAGAGGCTGGGTTTTCTCAAATGCTTTTTCTGCATCAGTTGAGATAATCATGTGGGGTTTTTTTTCCCTTCATTTTGTTCCAAATTCCATTATGGTCAGAGAAGATGCTTTATATAATTTCAGTCTTTTAAAATTTATTAAGTCTTGTTTTGTGACCCAGCAAGTGATCTATCCTGGAGAATGATACATGTGCAATTGAGATGAATGTATATCCTGCTATTTGGGCATGCAATGTTCTGCATGTATCTATTTGGTTTGGTTCATTTATCCTATTATTCAAGTTCTCTGTTTACTTAAGGATCTTCTGTCTAGATGTTCTTTCTATTGAAGAGAGTGGTATATTGATGTCTCCAGCTATTACTGTGGAGTTGTCTGTTTGTTCCTTCAGTTTTTCCAGTATTTGCCTCATGTATTTTGGGCCACCATAGCTAGGTGCATAAATATTTCTGATTGTTATTGCTTCTTAGTTGCCTCTTTAATTAACATATAGTGTCCTTCTGTCTCTTGTAAAAGTTTTGCATTTAAAGTCAGTTTTGTCCAATATTAGTACAGCTACCCCATCTCTCTTTTGGTTACTATTTGCATGGAATATGTTTTTCCATTGTTTCACTTTCAACCTATTTGTGTCTTTGGATCTAAGGTGAGTCTCTTGTAAACAACATATAGTTGGGTCATACTTTTATATCCATTCTGCCAATCTCTGTATTGATTGGGGAGTTTGATCTATTAACATTCAGTGTTATTACTGTAAAGGCAGTACTTAGTTCTGCCATTTTGTCCTTTGCTTTCTATATGTCATATCTTTTTTTGACCCTCTTTTCCTTTATAGTACTTCCTTTTCTGTATCTTTTGTGATGTATCTGACTGATCATTTTCTCATTTCTGTTTCTGTATATAATTTTTTCATATTTAAAAAATATATATAAAAAAAGATATTTAGATTGCATAAATGTTACATAAAATCTATATATTTTTAATACTTTCTTTGTGGCTACCCTGGGGTTTATATTACACAACCTACATCTAAATCCTACTAATTTGAAAAGATATCAACTAAGTTTCAATAGTGTATATGTTCTCTGCTCCCATACCCCCTTTGTTTCCTCCCTTTATGTTGTTTTTGTTCCAGTTTACCTCTTTATATTTTGCATGTCCATTATCAGGAAATATACCTTTTTCTTGTTTAATTGTACTTTGACTCTTATAGGAATTAAACAGTCGAATTGTATCTTGAGGATACAGTAGTATAGGGTTCTGCCTTTATCCTTTTAGTTACCCTTACTGAAGATCTTCATTTCTTCACACTACTCCAAGCCACCCTCTCCTGTCTTTTCCTTTCAACCTGCAGAACTCCCTTTAGTAATTCTTGTAGGTCAGATCTTTTGTTGATGAACTCTCTCGGTTTCTGTTAATCTGTGAATATTTTAAACTCTCCTTCATTTTTGAAGGAGTTTTTCTGGATAAAGAATTTTTGGCTGGCAGTTTTTCTCTTTCAGTACCTTAAATCTATCATACCACTGCCTTCTTGCCTTCATGGTTTCTGATGAAAGATTGGCACTTAGTCTTATTGAGGATCCATAGTATGTGATGAATTGCTTTTCTCTTGATTTCAGAAGTCTTTTCTTTTGGCATTTGACATTCTGATTAGAATGTGTCTTGGTGTAGGTCTATTAGGATTTCTTCTGTTTGGAGTACATTGTGCTTCTTGGACATGTACATTTATATCTTTCATAAGAGTTGAAAAGTTTTCAGCCATTATTCCTCAGTCTTTCTGCCTATTTTGCCTTCCTTCTTCTGGGACATATGCTTGTTGCTTAGTGCTGTCAGTCCAATCCCCGAGACACTGCTCAATTTTTTTCTATTCTTTTCTCTATCTGTTCTTCTGACTGTATTCTGATTGTCCTGTCTTCTAGCTTGCTGATGATTCTTTCTTTCTGCCTGTTCATATCTGCTGTTGCATGCCTCTAGTGTATTTTTAATCTCTACTATTGTGCCTTTCATCCCCATAATTTCTGTTGTGTTCCTTTTTATACTTTCTAATTTTTCTTCTTAATATCTGTTGCAGTTTGATATTGGCTATGAATTCCAAAAATAGATACTGGATTATGTTTGAGAATTGGTCTGTTCCTCTGGGCATATTAGATTATATTAAATCCAGAGGTTTCACTTTTACTTGATTAAATAATGATTAAGTCTTTGATTGGACCATGTCAGTAGGACACTGAGTCCCCAACCCCTTGGTGGGTGGGGACTCACAGAGAAAACTACAAGGCAGAGTTAGTTGGAGTTTTGATGCTGGAGCCCTGAGAAGTAAACACACAGGAGAAGAACACAGAGGAATAGAGACGGCTCCATAGACACAGCTGAGGCCCCAGGAAGAAAGATGAGCCTAATAGCCTACATTTGCAGCTGAGCCCAGAGAGAACTGAGCCCCAGGGAGAGAGACGAGCCTGATACCATTCTATAGCTGAAATTGGAAGGAGCTGGGACCACAGAGCCTTAAGAAGAAGAAGGCAGGCTAGACCCTAGCAGACATCGCCCACCATCTTGCTCCAACAAGTGGCCAATGACTTTGGGTGAGAAAGTATCTCTTATGGTATCTTGAATTGGACTCTTTAGGGCCTTGTGATTGTAAGCTTCTACCCCAAATAAGTACCCTTTATAAAATGCAACAGATTTCTAGTATTTTGCATCAGTACCCCTTTGGCTGACTAATACAATATCTTTTCTCTCTTTATGCATATTTTCCTTCATCCCCTTGTATTGATTTAGAAGATTTGTTTGAACTTTTTTGATTAGTTGTTTCAAACTCTGTGTCTCCCCTGAAGTTTTAATTTGTTCCCTTGACTGAGCCATAACTTCCTCTTTCTTGGTATGGCTTGTAATTTGTTGCTGATGTCTGATTATGTTGATGAATTAACTCTGAAGGTCAGTTTCTCTCTTGTCTAGAGTTTTATTGTTGATTCGCTTTGTATCAAGGCTCTTCTTTGATGCTTGGTCCAACTTATTCTAGACATTCAGAGTAGCCCATATTTAACTGTTCTTTTTTTTTTTCCAGCTCTTATTCATCTGGTTCTTGCCCTGTTTATGCAGTAACTTTTTTTTTTTTTTAATTAATTTATTTTTTATTGTGGGTAAAAATCAAAATTTTCACAATACATACCAACATTTGCAAAATGATATATAAATATATATGCATATATGTGCATTTGCTTACAAAAATGTTATTTATATATATATATAAATATATTTTAAGAGGTGCTTAGATTACCCAAAATATTACACAGAACCCACTGGGATTCCCATGTTGCCCAGCTCCCACACCTCCCCCACATCCCACACAAACATCTCACACAAGTGTGGCCCACCACCCTCAATGGACTTACACATCCTGGGGCCTTGCCACCAACCATAGACCACAGTTCACATCGTAGACCACACTCTCTCCCACACAGTTCTGAGTGGTGTGTGCTGATTTAAAATGGCCTATATCCGTTGCCACAACAGTACTCAGGACAACCTCCAAATCCCAAAGAAGCCCCTGTATTTCAACTGCTCGTCCCCTCCCTGCCCCAAAAGTGTCAAGTGGCCACTGGCTCCACCTCATTGTTATAATTTCTTCCATTGCTAGAATCACCATATGTGAACAACAAAATACCATCAAGTCCACTCTAGTCCATAGATCTTCCCCTAATCCTGAGGGGACTGGAATGGTGATGTCCACTCCACCTCCAAGTGAGAGCGGGCTTATATCCCATGGATATGGTGGGTGGGATGATCCTGTCTGCAGATGCAGGCCCTCTCCATTCCCTGGGATGGCCATTGCCCATCGTTGTCTCCTCGCCAGGTGACTTGGATGAGTCCATTGAGCTGTAGGGTAGGAGTTGCAGCTCCACCGAGATTCCATGCACACCTGGCACATAGGTAGGCCAGAGGCTTCAGTCTCTGGAAGAATACCTAAAAACTTCAGCATCACATATAGGTTTGAATAGAAGGGACTGATGAACCATGTGCAGGGAGGGCTTATTTGAGTCCAATTCTGTCACTCTCAGGAGCACAGATTCCAAAATAGAGCCCACTGATAAGGCATCAGTCTCTGAGGCTATCCCCACTTATATAGGACCTGGGTGTCTCCAGAGCTCTCAGGAGCCCCTCTGTGTGGGGTGATAGTCACTTAGATGTTCTATGAGCTCCTACTGAGGTGTGTGTAAGAGTTACCTCTGGTATGACCTCCCGACTCTCTTTGAAGTCTCTTAGCCACTTGAACTCATTTGTCTTTACCTTTTCCCCCTTTAATTCAAGGTCTTTTTCCAGTTGTGTTGCCAGTTGGCACTTGGTATTAATCTCTTGTTGCCAGGGAGGCTCATCCCCGGGAGTCATGTCCCACGTTGGGGGGAAGGTAATGCAATCATATGCTGAGTTTGGCTTAGAGAGAGGCCACATTTGAGCAACAAGGAGGTTCTCAGGTGGCAACCCTTAGGCACCCCACAACTATGCAGTAACTTTTTAAAGATTGCACTTTAAGTGCAATTGTTTCACCTCTGGGGAAAAACAAACAAACAAAAAAAAACTCCCTTTTCCTCTGTTCCTTCTTCAGGAATCTTGTTCTGTTCGTTTTTGTTCAGAATTTTCTCCCTAGCTCCTATGATTTGTTTAAATTCTCTCCCTCACTTAGTGCTCCCTTTTCCTTATATGTTTCAATTCTCTTTTAGAGCAGTTCAGTTTAACCCGTGCCCCCCCCTTTTTTTTTTCTCTGTAAGCATTTTTGCCTCCAGTTTCTTTTCTGGCAGATTATCTCACTCTGCAGAGGCGATAGTTGGGTCACTCCAGAAAAAACCCATTTTGTGTTTAGGTGGTCCAGCCAACAGAAACAGAATTGAGTGAGCATACCTCTTGCCAACAGTTTTGCTGAGGTCTCTCTCCGCGACCCATCCATACCACTGGGAACCCCTTTGTATGCACATGACTTAGCAGCTTCCCTGGGTCTCTGTGGACTTGGGTCCCTGTGCCATATGTATGGGGTTCTAACTTGCTGCTCTGAGTGGCTCTATACTCTGCCTCTGCAGTGGGAGGGACCTGGGCCGAGATGCCTCTGTGTGACTCCCAAGCAACATGAGACAGAGTGAGGGGGAGGGGTACAGCCGACTGAGTCTGGGACAGAAATTTCCTACCTGATTTTGGAGATTATTTTTCTTTTTCTTCAATTCAGTGTTTTGGGGCTCCTCCAGTCTCTACCATCCTCCAGAGTTCTAAGCAAGTGGGATTTGTCCTTTTATTAACTGATTCTATGGGGAGACTTTTCCAGGGAATGTCTTATGTCACCATGTTAATGATGTCACTTTCCCTTATTACTCAGTTTTATATAGTTCTTTATATATGCTGAATACAAGTTCTTTGTCCCTCTGGTTCTCTCTTCTCCTTCTAGGCCGCCAATCACACATATTTTAGTCTGCTTGATGTTGGTTCACAGTTCACTCATGCTCTATTCTTTTTTTTTCTTCTGGTTTAGGTGATGCACCTGATAGTCTTTACTCATCACTCATGGTAACATACTCCAACTGAGAGTGAGCCTGCTTCAGGGAAAAGCAGCACTGTCGCATATAACTTACCAAGGGAAAAGCCTTGGATTATTCTGGCATTATATAATTGGGAGTTAGTACTTACATAAGGGTGGGTAAAAGCTATTGTTGTGAGATGTCAGTATTTTCTTTTTTTTTTTTTTTTTTCTTAGAGACTGAGGTAGAGATCCTTCCTCTATCAACCATTGCAGGGGCCATCGACAACAGCACAAACTCTTCTTCCAATTCTTTGATCCTGCGTAGCCTGCTGTGATTTCAAATTTCCTGGGAGTGAATCACTTTCCATCCTCACTCTGTATAGACTTTATAAAGACTCCTTTTGTCAATTTCTTCTTATATGAAATCCCCTTCATCTCACCACAAGTCATAGGAAGTGAAGGAGCACTAATCTTTCTGCCCAAGACCAAGTGGCCATCAGCTTCACTATTCTGTTTGACATATGTTTTTCGGTGTTTTCCTTTTTTTTCACTCTTGTCCAAGAATACCCTTTGTTTTTTTCATAGTCTCATCTTCCTCTCTCTCTGTTCATTTTTTCAGACTTTTTCTCCTCTGGTTTCATTTGTGTAGCTCCTATTACTATGTCTTTAAGTTCACTAATCTTTCTTTCTGTAGTGTCTAACCTACCATTAACCCCATTCAGTGCAATTTCCAGCTCAGATATTGCAAATTTCTCTAGAAACCTCAAGAAGTTTGGTTTGGGTCTTTTTAAAATTTTATTTTATTTTGGGGTTTTTTGTTTTGGGTCTTTTTTTTTTTCATATAAAAATTTTAAAAATCAAACAATATGTTACACAATATATTTGGTTCATTTAGGAAGCACCGGGAACCTCTGCTCCCTGCTTTATTGTGTCTCTCATTATGTTTTTCTTCTTGTGTTTCTGTGCATCATGCCAGCTTGCTGTCCTCTTTAGGAGGCACCGGGAACTGAACAATGGGCCTCTCATGTGGTAGGCAGGAGCTCAGTTGCTTGAGCCACATCCGCTTCCCTGTTTTGGTTTTTTTTTACTTTATTTTATACATTTAATAATTGAAAATATAAACAATTAAACACTAAAAAATTAACACAGATGAATAAATATATACATTTCTCAATTAAATGTAATGGATACATATAAAAATATTTTGAATCAAACAATATGTTACACAATATATTTGGTTTATAGTAATGCATTCATACAGTATTTGTCCTTTTGTGTCTGGCTTGCTTCACTCAACATAATGTCCTCCAGGTTCATCCATGTTGTATTCTTTACGGCTTCATTTCTTCTTACAGCTGCATAATATTCCATCATGTGAATAGACCACAGTTTGTTTATTCATTCATCTGTTGATGGACACCTGGGTTGTTTCCAAGTTTTGGCAATGGTGAATAATGTTGCTATTTGAACATCGGTGTGCAGATGGCTGTTCATGTCACTACTCTCAGTTCTTCTGGGTATATACCCAGTAGTGGTATTGCCAGGTCACGTGGCAAGTCTATATTCATCTTCTTTAGGAACTGCCAAACAGTCCTCCATAGTGGCTGTACCATTCTGCATTACCACCAACAGTGAAGAAGTGTTCCTATCTCTCCACATCCTCTCAAAAACTTGTAGTTCTCTGCCTTTTTAATAGTGGCCATTCTGACAGGTGTGAAATGATATCTCATTGTAGTTTTGATTTGCATTTCCCTAATCATGAGTGATGTTGAGCATTTCTTCATGTGTTTTTTTGCCATTTGTATTTCTTCTTTGGAGAAATGTCTATTCAAGTCTTTTGCCCATTTTTAATTGGGTCATTTGTCTTTTTATTGTTGAGTTGTAACAACTCTTTATATATCCTGGATATTAAACCCTTATCAGATATGTGATTTCCAAATATTTTTTCCCATTGAATTGTCTGCCTTTTCACCCATTTGACAAAGTCCTGTAAGGTGCAAAAGTGTTTAGTCCATTCACATTCAATGATATTACTGTAAATGCACTATTTATTTCCCCCATTTTATTCTTTGGTTTTCATATGTCATCGTGTTTTTGTCTCTCTTTTTACTCTTTTGGTTTATCCTTTCTGCTATTCTTTCTTCTATACTCTCCTCCAAGCCTCTCTCTCCTGTCTTTTTCTTTCAAGGTCTAAGGCTTCCTTTAATATTTCCTGCAAAGGTGGATTCTTCTTTGCAAACTCTTAGTTTCTGTTTGTTTGTGAATATTTTATACTCACCTTCATATTTGAAGGACAGTTTTGCTGGATAAAGAATTCTCAGCTGGCAGTTTTTCTCTTTCAGTTTCCTAATTGTATCATACCACTGTCTTCTCGCCTCCATGGTTTCTGAAGAGAAATCTGCACTAAGTCTTACTGGACGTCCCTTGTACGTGATCATTTGCTTCTCTCTTGCTGTTCTAAGAATTTTCTCTTTTTTTTTTTTTTTATTATGGGTAAAAATCAAAATTCTCACAATACATACAAACATTTGTAAAATGATATATAAATATATATGCATATATGTGTATTTGCTTACAAAAATGTTATTTTTTATATATATATATACATATATTTTAAGAGGTGCTTAGATTACCTAAAATATTATACGGAACCCACTCGGATTCCCATGTTGCCCACCTCCCACACCTCCCACCACATCCAACACAAACATCTCCCATAGTGTGGCCCA
>JAKSZT010053813.1:6891869-6904346 GCA_026826555.1 Tolypeutes matacus
TTCTGCCCCTTTTCCCTTCTCTTCCCCTTCTGGAACTCCTATGACATGTATGTTGTTGCGTTTTATGTTGTCATTCAACTCTCTGAGCCCCTGCTCAATTTTTTCCATTCTTTTCTCTCTCCAATTTTAGCTGCTCGGTCTTCGGTATCACTTATTCTTTCTTCTATCATTTCAAGTCTGCTGTTGTATGCCTCAAATGTGTTTTTGACCTCACCTATTGTGTCTTTCATTCTCATGAACTCCTTTACTTTTCTGTTCAGGATTTCAAATTCTTCTTTGCGTTCGCTCAATGTCTTCTTGATGTCATTTATCTCTTTAATTATATTGTCTTTCAACTCATTAATTTGATTTTGGAAATTTGTGCTCATCTCACTGATTAGTTCTCTCAAATTCTGCATCTCTTCTGGGACCTTGCTGTATTCCTTTTCTTGGGCCATATCTTCTATTTTCTTAGTATGGCTCATAATTTTTGCTGGTGTTTAGGCATCTGGTTAGGATGTAGTTTACTCAGATGCTCAATCTCTTTCTCTTTTACAGGGATTTAGTGGCAGGAGGCTATGAGTTACTACAGCTCTTTGATTTTTGGCTAAACCTAGATTGTTAGGATTGTCCAGCTTGTTGCTCAAAACTGGGCACTGGGCCCAGTAATTGTTTGTAGAGTCACTTCCTAGGGCCTTGGGCAGGGCGACTATAGAGGCCAGGAAAAGCCTCTCCTACTTATTTTTTAATTTTCTTATGTGCAGTTCTTTGGTATGACAGGAGATGGTGCTCGTTGGCAGCTCTCAATTCAATGCCTGGTCAGAGTGTATTTGTTGTGACACAGACCAGATAAATGTGATAGACTTTCCCGTCTGGAGGCTAAAAGCCTTGTAATTCAAACTTTCTGAGACAGTTCTCCAGTCTTCTCTGGCAGCCCCCTCCCTTTTCCCAGCTAGGAAATATTTCCACTCCCCTCTGAGTCCTCAACAATCAGTCCCTGTTAGTAGAGGAGGAGATTGGGAGGTTTTGTATATCTTTAGCCCCTTGCAGGCTCCAAGGCAAACAATGGCGCAGCCCCACCTGGCCTGGAAGGGCTCTCAGGACACAACAGAACAAACCTGTGAGTCAAAAGCTGAGTCAGCCCCAGGCTCTCTCTCCCCTTTCCTGTGGAGTCTTCAACAATTAGTCCAGGCTAGAAGAGGGGGAGATTGTGAGGGTTGGATTTCTCCAGTCCTTCGCCAGCTCCCAGAACAAACCATCGTGTGGGTCCCACCTGGCCTGGAAGGGTCCGTGGGGCACCGCAGCCCAATTGCAGGTCAGAACCTGAGTCAGCCTTAGGCTGTGTCCCTCTCTCTCCCCTTTCCTGGAGTGGTAGATCCCTGGAGCCCCCTTTGTCTGCAGTTGCAGGCCCAGAGGCCCAAGAATTCTTAAGAGTCTTTAGTGTGGGGAGGGTGCCAGCAGCAGCAGCCGCTGCTGGTTCCAACTCACAGTTCTGTCATTTCGATTTCCCTCTTTTGTCCCTCTCTGGTGGGTGGTTTGCAGACTTCACCTGCTGTCCTAAACCCTAGAAAATCTTTTTCAGGGCTGTTTCGGCCTGTCCTCTAGCTATTTTTCTGGAGAAGAGATTCCCGTGTCTTCCTAGTCTGCCATCTTCCTGGAAGTCTCTGTTTTGGGTCTTTTTTATATCTTCTTTTTGTCTCCTTATCATGCTTGTGTTTTCTCCACCTTTTTTGGCATATTGAGTATTTTTTAATAGGTGTTTTAAACATCCTTATCTACTAATTCTATCATTTATGCCATTTCTACATGTTTCTTTTTTAAAAAAGTGTTCTCTTTCTTATATGTTATAATTCCCTGCTTATTTGCATGCTTAGTATTTTTTTCATTTGATGCAGGACATTGTAGATTTTACCTTGTTGGGTGCAAGATTTTTGTACTCCTTAAACTGTTTTGGGCTTTGTTCTGGGATGCAGGTAATTTGTTTGTAAACAGCTTGATCCTTTTAAGGCTTGATTCAAAGCTTGGTTAGGTGGGTCCAGAACACCCTTTGTTCTAGGACTAATTTGGCTCCACTATGAGGTAATACCGGTTCTGGTGGATTCTAGTAGATATCCTATGTGTTAGAATATCTTTCCATCCTTGTTGGTGGGAACACAAACTATTTCTAACCCTGGGTGGATCTAAGGATTATTCTGCATCCTTCTTTCTGGTGGTTCTTTCCCTAACCTCCATACTTTCCTCATACACATGGGTGGATCATTACTCAGCTAAAGATTTGAGGGGATCCTTCTGTAGGTGTCTAGCATTCTCTGTGCAGCTCTCTCCTCTATGTTACTCTGCCTCATGAATTCCTGCTGCCTTGGCCTCTGCAAATTCTAAGCTCATAGGGGCAGCCAGTCTTTGTTTGGGTTCTCCCTCTCTCACTGCCAGTGGGAACTCTCCCCAGACAGTAGGTTAGGGCAATGGCAGAGTTTACCTTATTTGTTTCCCTCCTCTCAGAGACTGCTTTCCTATGCTGTCTGTTAGCTTATGTCCAAAAATCAATTTTTTCATGTATTTTTTTTCTATTTATTATGTTTTTAATGCAAGAAGGTAAATCTAGTGTCTGCTACTCCATCATTGTCAGAAATGGAAGTACTTATTTATTTTTCATGGATATCATTACTTTAGATCATCCTAAACTTACTTATTTTAAAAATATTTGCCCGACTATGCCATAAAATTATTTTCATCTGGATGAATTCATGTTTCAATAGTTGATTTACTCATTGTCTTTCTTAGCATTTGATTTATTCATGCATTTAGTATGCAGGTTTAAGAAGGAGATTTTTTCAAATTTTTTTTTTTTTTTTTTACTTTTCTCTCCCTCTCCTCATCCCTTTTTATTGAAGTTTTATATTTGTGTCCACCCAGTTTTAGGCCCTCATTTGAGAACCAGATTTCTGGTTTTGGTTTTGGTTTTCTTTCTTTCCCTCCCTCCCTCCTTCTCTCTTTCTATCTCTATCTATCTATCTTTCAAATCTAGAGTACATACCATGAGATATCTCAGATGTCACTAGCCAAATCATTGGCTCTGATGTCAAGATTGTTTTTCCTTACTCCTGCCCTCCTAGGCCTGCCCCAGGCAGCAGTACTGGTTTTTCTAAGCCTCATTTCAGGAGCAATTTCAGACCCCTGCAGGAACTAAAATCCAGGACCCTCTGCTTCTGGACCTAGAACCCACAGATGTAACCTTCAACCTTGCTCACTACCCACAAGTTCAGGTTCTATTCCATTTTTGTTCAAGCACATGTATATCATGCATTATAAGCCTGAATATATATTGTTTTTCTTTTTAAACTTTATATATCATTACTACGTGTTTGTCATAGAGTCTTTTTTTTTTTTTCTAGGATGAAAACACATTTGTCCTAAACAAAGTGTTCCCTTCATTGGGTCCTCAGAATCACAGGAATTTGAATGGTCCTGTTGACAATACTTTTAAGCACCCAGGTATCAAGGAGCCCCCTTAGCTTTGACTTTACAACTTCTGTGCCCTTCATCTTTATCTTTAGTCCTGATTCACTCAGCTTTTCTGTCTTGTGACCCAAAGCACTGCAGAGATTTGTGCCAGGTGTCACAGAGTCTTAAGAACACAGTCAGCTTGACGGGTAGTCTATTAGCATTTTTTTAAAATTAAATAAACCTTTAATTTCAGGCCAGTTTTAGATTTACAGAAAAGTTGCAAAGAAAGTTCCCATATACCCCTTAACCATTTCCTCTGTTATTAACATTTTTTCTTTTGAGGTATTGGGGTCAGGGACTCAGGACCTTGTATGTGTGGGAAGCCAGCGCTCAACCACTGAGCCACATCAGCTCCCCTGGTTTGTTTTGTTGTTGTTGTTGTTTACATGCTGATTGTTTGTTGTTGTTGTTTATATGCTGATTGTTTTTTGTTGTTGTTTATTTTTAGGAAGCACTGGGGACCAAACCCAGGACTTCCCATGTGGGAAGCAGGTGCTCAACCACTTAAGCCACATCCACTCCCCTGCTATTAACATTCTATATTACTGTGATACATTTATCTACAACTAGTGAATCGACACTAGTACATAAGTATTAACAAAACTCCACACTTTATTCAGATTCCACTTTTCCCCCTAATGACCTTTCTCTTTTCTAGGAACCCATCCAGGACACTTCATTGCATTTAGTTGTCCTTAGCATCCTCTTATCTGGGACAGTTTTGCAGACTTCCCTTCTTTTGGTGACATTGCCTATTTTGAGGAGTACTGGTTAATATTTTGTATAATGTTCCTCTATTTGGGTTTGATTTCCTTATTTTTAGACTGGGATTGTGGGTATTTGTGAGGAATACCACAGAGACAAAGTGCCATTCTCATCACATCATAACAAAGGGACATATTATCAGCATGACTTATCAGTGGTAAGGCTAATATTGAAGACATGGTTAAGGTAGGTTTGTCAAGTTTCTCCACTGTAAAATTACTTTTTCCTACCCTTTTTCACACTATGCTCCTTGGAGACAAGTCACAAAGTACAGCCTACACTCAAGTGGAGCTTAACTACTCCTTCACAGTTGAGTATATATAATAAATCATATAGGATTTTTCTATGTAGGAGTTTATCTCCTTTTCCCCATTTATTTTTTATTTAATCATTTATTTATATCAATATGGACTCATGGATATTTATTTTATACTGTAGGTTGTAATCCAGTACTATGTTATTTACGTTAGTGCTTAGATTATTCCAGTTTTGGCCATTGTAGGTTCTTTTAGGTTGGCTCCGTGGCCCTTTGACATGCCCCATAATTTTGTTTTCTGAGCACTTACTTTCTGATGCTATAAGATTCTCCAGGTTCATCTTGTATATTTCCTATCCCAGTCCTAGAATCAGCCATTTCTTCAAGTAGCCCTGGTTCTTCTTATGGAAATGCTATTACAAACAAAGATCTGGGCACTGGGTGTCCATTAGAAAAGTTTCCTTTAAAAATGTTTAATTGATATATAATTCATATATCATAAAATTTGCCCTTTTAACTTGTGCAATGCAGTGGTTTTAGTATATTTACAATGTTGTGCAGCCATCACCATTGTCTAATTCTAGAACATTTTCATCAGCCCCAAAAGAAACTCCATATCCATTAGCAGTCACTACCCATTGTCCCTCCACTCTAGCCCCTGGAAACCATTAATCTAATTTGGTCTCTATAGATTTCCTTAACTTGAGCATTTCATATAAATAGAATCATCCAATATGTGGCCTTTGTGTTTGGCTTATTTTACTATTTGTCTAATTCTTCTCTAAGCCTTGTCATTTTCCATTATTTAATAGTAGTGGTTCTAGTGGGCATGAAGTATCTCATTGTGGTTTTGATTTACATTTCCCTAATGGCTATTACATTGATAATCTTTTCATGTGCTTTTTGGCTATTTGTATATGTTCTTTGGAGATGTCTATTCAAGTCATTTGCCCATTTTTAAATTGTGTATTGGGTCTTTTTGTTGTTGCATTGTAGGACTTCTTTATATATTTTGGATATTAAACCCTCACTGGAGATGTGGTTTCCAAATATTTTATCCCATTCTGTCGACTGTGTTTTTACTTTCATGTTAAAGTCCTTTGATGCATGTATTAGTCAGCCAAAGAGGTGCTGATGCAAAGTACCAGAAATCTATTGGCTTTCATAAAGGGTATTTATTTGGGGTGAAAGCTTACAGTCTCAAGGCCATGTAAAGTCCAATTCAAGGTACCATAAGAGGTACTCACAAAAGTCAGCTGCCGCGTGTTGAAGCAAGATGGTGGGCCATCTCTGCCTGGTCTCTCAGGGTTTGCTATATCAGTCTCTGGCATAGGGCTTGTTTTTTTTTTTTTTTTTTTTTTTTTTCAGGTCTTCTCAGCTGCTCAGCTGCTCTGTTCTCTTCAGCTGCAAATTATCAGGCAAATGGCTCATCTGTCCCTGGGGCCCCAGGCTCAAACATGACATAGCTCTCTCTCTCTCTTCTGTGTGTTCTTGAATGAGTGTGTTTATATCAGCCCTCCAAGAAGGTGGGGACTCAACCAGAATCACGCCTTACTGATGTGGTAGAATCAAAAGCTCTAAATTGATTTTATCAAGTAAATTTAAAACCTTTGAATTCAATACAATCAAAGGGTATCATACCTAGAGGAATAGATTAGTTAACAAACATAATCTTTCTTCTTTTTGGGATTCACAAATAATCTCAAAGTGCCACAATGCACAAAAATTTTTAATTTTAATGAAGTCCTATTTTTCTATCTTTTTCTTTTGTTGCTCATGCCTTAAATTTAAACTCTAAGAATCCATTGCATAACACAAGATCCTGAAGATGCTTCCCTATGTTTTCTTCTGGAAGTTTTATAGGTTTGGTTCTTATTTTTAGGCCTTTGATCCATTTTGAGTTGATATTTGTATATGGTAAGAAGTAGGAGTCCTTTTTTTTTTTTTTGCAAATGGAAATCCAATTTGTTGAAGAGATTATTCTTTCCCAATTGAGTGCTCTTTGCACCTTGTCAAAAGCAGTTGGCCAGATTGTGGGAAGATGGTGATGGACTAAAAGACAGAAGTGAATGCTCTCACAAAAACAATGGAGAAAGAGCCAAAATCTGTACAAGGGACCTGCTCTGGGGGTCAGCTGACCAGGACAGTGCTACACAACTCCCAGGAGGGCGAGGGACAGAGAAACCAAAAAGCCGAATCAACAAACATTGAATTACCAAGCCCCCATGGCAGCCGGGAAGGGCTCTCTCCCCCCATCCCCAAGATATTAAGCTGGGGTAAAACACCTGGCTCCCTGCAGCTGACTGGGAGGGGAACAGACATCTTCCTCCTGACAGCTGTTTAAAGGGAAAAGGCAGGGGAGGTCTGGTGTTTTTCTTCAGTGTATTTGGCAGGCAGAGCCTGCATTGAATCTCCCATCTGGAGATTCAACACAGGAAGATAGGAAAGCCGAGACTGAAACACCTCCATGGAAAGGTGCACTGACTAGCACCATCTGCTGGCCAGTCTGGAAACTTCAAGGACAAAAACTGTTCACACTCTCTGTATCCAACCCCTTGGAGAAAATCTGCACCCCACTAGTGAGTCCCTGGCCTGATTTTGAAAACTTAAGCTGAGCAATTTTAAAGACTGAGAATAAGTTGAACCAAATATCAAGGAAGAGCTGTGGGGTAATGTATTAGTCGGCCAAAGGAGTGCTAATGCAAAATACCAGAAATTGGTTAGTCTTTATAAAGGGTATTTATTTGGGGTAGAAGTTCACAGTTACCAGGCCATAAAGTGTAAGTTTCTTCCCTCACCAAAGTCCATCGCCACGTGCTGGAGCAAGACAGCTGCCAACATTTGCCAGGGTTCAGGCTTCTTGGGCTCCTCTCTTCCTGGGGCTGCGTTTCTCTCTGGGCTTGGCTCCTCTGTTTCCTCCACAAGGTCAGTTGTAGACTATGAGGCTCTCTAGGCTTTGCTTCTTTCCACAAGGGCAGCTGTGAACTCTTAGTCAAATGGCTCATCTCTATCCTGGGGCCTTCCCTCCTTCCTTACCAGAACTCCAACATCAAAACTGCAACTCAAACCTGCTCCAACACTGTCCTTTGCTATGCCTTTTATCTTCAATTCCCCACCCACCAAGGTGTGGGGCTCAACACCCTACGGACATGGCCCGATCAAAGCCCCAATTATAACTTAATCATGCCCAGATGAACAGATCCATTTACAAGCATAATCCAATATCTACTTTTGGAATTCATAATTACATCAAACTGCCCAATGGCTACAGGTAAAAAAACAATAGGTGAGAGAGAAATTAGCCATCAGAGTAAATACACCCAACATATTCAGATGCCTAGCCATCAGCAAAAAACTACAAACCATACTAGGTTTGTATACAGGAAGAGATAGCCCGGCCAAAGGAAAAAAACAGTGATCCTGAAGAGATACAGGATTAAAGACAATTAATCAATAACAATCACACAACTCTCCTCAATCAATTTAAAGAATTGAAATAAAATACTACTAAAGAGATAAAGGATATTAAGAAGACACTGGGTGAGCATAAAGAACAATGTGAAAACCTGCAATGAAAAGTAACAGACATTGTGAAAGACACAATGGATGAGATTAAAAATACATTAGAGGCTCATACGTGCAGATTTGAATTGCTTCAAGACAAAACAGTGATTTCAAAGACAGATCATCTGAACTGGAAAAGACAGGAGAACAGAAAGAGAAGAGAATGGAAAACATGGAAGGCTGTTGGGATTGTGATTGGGATTACATTGAATCTCAGGGAATTGAATGACAATGCAAAATGCACAAACATTCGCATTATTGGTATCCCAGAAGGAGAAGAGACTAGAAAAGAGGAAGAAAGAATATTTGAGGAAATAATGACTTAGAACTTCCCAACCCTTATGAAGGACATAAATTTCAATATACAAGGACAATGCACCCCAAACAGAATAAATCCGAATAGACCTACCCCCACTCCCGATACCTACTATTCAGAATGACAACTATCAGAGATAGAGGATTCTGAAAACAGCAAGAGAAAAGCAAAGCATCATATACAAGGGAAATGCAATAAGATTAAGTGCTGACCTCTCATCAGAAACCATGAAAAAGAGGAGAAAGTAGTATGATGTATTTAAGGTACTGAAAAAGAAAAATTGCCAGCCAAGAATTCTGTATCCAGCAAAGCTGTCCTTCAAAAATGAGAATGAGTTCAAAGTCTTCACAGACAAATAAAACCTGATAGAATATGTTACCAAAAGACCAGATTTTCAAGGATACTAAAGGGGGTGCTACAGCAAACAAGGTTGAGAGATTTGGAGAAAAGTTTATAAATGCAGATTATTAGGAAGGGTAAACTAAAGGATAAGAAGACAGACAATAGAACAATGACATCAGAGAGCTGAAGGACAAAATGGATGAAGCCATTCAAAGTTTTCAAGTAGCCCTTCACATCTATCCAATGAACCCTAACATATGGAAACAAGACCTTTCTTGGACAAGAATACTCCAGGAGCAGCAGAGAGTGGCACAGAGGATTTTAAAAAGTGAATCATCAACAGAAGTAACATATATCTCACCAAAGTCAATTCCTGACTATGACTTTAAAAGTGATGAGATTGTTGAGGTTCTGCAGCTATTGTTGAGAAACAGAAGACAGCTTCAACAAATAAAACAATGGTTATTGTGTCTGCTTCTGGGACTGTAGACTGTAACTGAGAATGAAGATGGTGCTTCAACACCAGATGGCTCTGTTTTTATCAAAGCCTGATGAAGGAAAATGCATAGCATGAATTATTTGAATCTGTCTTTTTTTATTATCATTTAAAGTTTTAGACATAGGGACATTTATTCAGGAGAAACAGGGCAAAACTGTAAGATAAGTTTTTCATATGAAACATAAAAATCTAAATGGTAGCATTATTGTATAGCGTTTGGACTATGCTTTGATAAATTATGGTTTATACTTAAGATTAGAATTCTGAGCAAAATGTTTTTGATGTAGAAATTTAATCCAAATATATGGATGAATACATTTTAAAGACACAACTTGGAAAGCATATTCTTGAGTAGTAAATAACTTGGTCAGTGTTATTAAAATGTTGACTTACTGACTTTTGTTTTATGAGAAAGGAAATAAGTGATTGCTTTCTCTCCTAGAAATATACTGCTGTTACTATTCATTGTTTTCCTTGCTTCTGTAGAGTAAGTTTGTCACAAGGTTTAAATGTTTTTAACATTCATTTTGATTCAAAGTTGTGGTTTTGTTATATGTGGAATCTTTGAAAGTTCAGCCAAAAATGCATGGAAATGTGAACATTCTGAAGTTTCTCTTAATTCTGATTTGTGCTTAAATTTTTGGCTTTAAAGAAATTATAACAATGGTAGTTGCCTCCTTCAGTATTTGTGAGATGTGTAACGTACTAATAAATGTCACAATGATGGTTTTATTTTTTAGATTATTACTGTAGGTAGGTTAGTTCTTACAACAAGTGAGTCATTTTTTTAATGTGCATTTTTTAGTGAGTGGATTTTACAGATACATCATAAAAATTGTACAGCTACATTAAAAAAAAATAGGGGATGATGTGGGAGAGGGAAGGGTTACATGGGAATCCCTCATACTTTCAATGTAACTTTTCTGTAATCTAAAACCTCTTTAAAAATAAAGTTTATTATATTAAAACACACACACATACACACACACACACCAAAAAACCTTTTGACATTTGGCAACTGACTTCATCTCATCCTATTACAGCTATTTAGTCTGTCTCCAATTATTTCTTCTCAAAATTATATGTAAAGTCAGTATGGTGTGGTAGTATAAAGCTTAGTCTTTGTTGCCAGGTTATGTAGGTTTAATTCCCAGCTTTATCATATGCTAGCTGTATAGTCATGGGAAGATTAACTTCTCTGTGACTCACTTCTTCTGTAAAATGGAGATCATGATAGTATGTAACTCATAGGGCTATTGTGAAAATGAAATGAGTAGATAAAAGTAAAACCCTTATAATAGTGCCTAGCATATATAAAATTATATAATTTGTTTAATTAGAAAAGTCAGTATAAAAAATTCAGTGTTCCCATATACCCCCTTATTGTTGACACTTTCCATTAGTGTGGTATCTTTGTTAAAACTGATGAAAGAATATTAAAATAGTAGTTAACTTAAAAAAAAAAAAAAAAAAAAGCAGTTGGCCATAGCTGAGAGGGTTGATTTCTGACCTCTCAATTCTATTCCATATTCTCTATTTATGTCCTCAAGCCAGTACCATGCTGTTTTGATTACTGTGACTTTGTAATAAGTTTTCAGATCAGGAAGTATTGAGTCCTCCAAATTCATTCTTCTTTTTCAAGAAGTCTTTAGCTATTTGGAGATTGGCTCTTCCATTTCTGCAGAAGGCTGTTGGGATTGTGATTGGGATTACATTGAATCTATAGGTTGCTTTGGGTAGTCTTGACATCTTTACAATATTAAGCCTTCCAATCCATGAACATGGAATATCCTTCCATTTATTTAGGTCTTCTTTAATTTCTGTAAGCAATGTTTTGTACTTTTCTGTATATAAGTTCTTTACATCCTTGGTTAGATTTATTCCTAGATATTTGATTTCTTTATTTGTTACTGTGAATGGAACTTTTTCTTGATTTCTTCTTCTGATTGTTCATTGCTTGTGTATAGAAATAGTACTGATTTGGGGTGTTGCTTTTGTACCCTGCCACATTGCTGAATTCATTTATTAGCTCTAGGAGGAAGAGGGAAGAATAGAGGGCATTTTTGGGATACTGCATGAAATTGCAATGATAGATGCAGGCCAGTATACATTTTGTCATAACCTATAAAACTGTGTGGGGTAGAGTGTAAACCATAATGTAAACTATAGTCCACAGTTAGTAGCAATGCTTCAATATATGTTCATCAATTTTAACAAATGTACCACACTAATGAAAGATGTTAATGTGGGAAAGTATGGGAGGGGAAGGGGGTGGGGGATATAGGAATCTCCTATATATATATATTTTTTAAAAGATTTTATTTATTTATTCATTTATCCCCCCCTTGCTGCTTGTGCTCGCTGGGTCAGCTAACCACGCCGTGCGGGCGGGCTTGCCTTCATCAGGAGGCCCCGGGAACCGAACCCGGGGCCTCCCATATGGTAAACGGGAGCCCTACTGATTGAGCCACAGCCGCTTCCCTCCTAAATTTTTTTATATAATATTTATGTAACCTAAAGCTTCTTTAAAAATAAGCAAAAAGGTAAATTAGGATTTAGTTAGCATCTAAAAAGATACATTGCCAAATACCTCATTTGCATATATCTAAATTATTATGATTAATAATAAAATCTAAATGTGCAAGGCACTTGTATTAGTTAGCCAAAGGGGTGCTAATGTAAAATACCAAAAATGGGTTGGTCTTTATAAAGGGTATTTATTTGGGGTAGACGTCCACAGATACCAGGCCATAAAGCATTAAGTTTCTTCTCTCACCACAGTCCATTGCCACGTGTTAGAGCAAGACAGCTGCTGGCGTTTGCCAGGGTTCAGCCTTCTGGGGTTCCTCTCTTCCCGGGGCTGCGTTTCTCTCCGGGCTTAGCTCCTGTTTCCTCCACAAGGTCAGCTGTAGATGATTAGGCGAACGGCTTGCTTCTCTTCCCCTGGGGCCTTCTTTCCAACATCAAAACTGCTTCTCAAAAGACTACTTCAACTGTCCTTTGCCTTGCCTATAATATTCAATTCCCCACCCACCAAGGGGTGGGGCTCAATGCCCTAATCCTAACCTAATCATGCCCAGATTAACAGATCAGTTTACAAGCATGATTCAATTATATTTTTGGAATTCATAATTACATCAAACTCTGACAGCACTTTACAAATTTAAAAAACCTATGTAATGCATAAATTGTCACACAATTTACGGAAGGGAGGGAGGGAGGCAGGAAAGGAAGGAAGGAAGGAAAGGAAAG
>JAKSZT010053813.1:6904746-6915504 GCA_026826555.1 Tolypeutes matacus
TTTCAACCCACTACCTTCCTGCCTCCACGGTTTCTGATGAAAATTGGCACTCAATCTTATTAGGACTCTGTTGCACATAATATGTTGTTTTTCTCTTGTAGCTTTCAGAACCCTCTGTGTTCTTTGGATTTTATAGTATAAACAATATATGATAGGGTATACATTTCTTCATGTTTATCTTGTTTGGTGTTCTCTGAGTTTCTTGTATGTGCATATTCACATCTTTTGCTAAGTTTGGGAAGTTCTCTGTCATTATTTCTTTGACTATTCTTTCTGCCCTTTATTCCTTCTTCTCCTTCTATTACTCCCATAATGGGTAAATTGGTGCAGTTGATGGTATCCCATAGCTGTCTTAGGCTATTTTTGTGTTTAATATTTCTATTTTTTCTCTCTGCTCTCAACCTGACTCACTTCCAGTGTCTTGTCTTCAAGTTCACTGATTTTCTCTTCTGCTAGCTCAAATCTGCTCTTGAAACCCTCCTGGGCATTTTTCATTTCAGTTACTGTGGTCTTCAATCCGAGTAGTTCTGTTTGGTTCCTTTTATAATTTCTATCTCTTTACTTAGACTCTCATATTTTTCATTCATTGTTTTCATGATATATTGTAGTTCTTTCTCTGTATTTTTCTTTCATCTCCTTAAGCATTTTAAAGATATTTTTAAAGCCTTTTTTTTTTTGGTATGTCCACATTCTCATCTTCTTCATTGGTGTTTTCTATATTTTTATCCTCTATCTTTGGATAGGCTGTCGTTTCCTATTTATTTTTATTTTTATTTTTTTGGGAGGTACTGAGGATTGAACCCAGGACCTTGTACATGGGAAGCAGATGCTCAACCACTTGTGCTACATCTGCTCCCCCATTTCCTATTTCTTGTCTTGTAGTCTTTTTTAGCACACTGTACAATTTAATATTTAAGAATTTTGACTTGGTAAATTTAACTCATTTTCTAAGTAGTAATGAACATGCCCATAAGACAAAACAATGGCTCTCTTAAGTACTGTCTTTATTTTTGCTTGCTATATGCCTGTCTTGTTATTGCCTATACTTTCTTTGTGACTTTATATCTAGGGCAGTGCCTCTCTTCATACCTCTCCTAGCTGTCCTAAGCATAACCACTGCTGTGGGAACTGGGGTTGGCAGTTTATACCCAAACCCAGCATGTCTACCACAATCTCTCCCTAGAATTAACTAACAGCATAAAAGAACTCAAGGAAGAATTCTGGTTTCCCATCACCTTTTGGAAGATGCAGCCTCTGAAGGCACCTGGCCTTTTTCACTCTCGTGGTCTAGTATGTCTTGGCTGGCTCACCACCATCCTCTTTATCCTTTTAGTTGGACCATGTATCTTCAAAATTCTAATTAAGTTTATTTCTTACAGAATCAATGCCTTATTAGTCATGCAGGGATTTCATCCAGTTCCAACCAGGGTGGCTAGGCCCATCTTCCCTCAACCTCAATAGAATAGGCAGAGAGGTTTACACCCTATCAGGCAGGGACTATTGCCCTAACCAGCAGGAAGTAACTACAGAAGAATGACCATCATCACCCCTCAGCAACCCCTTAAGAATAAGGGTGTGCTCTCTCTGAGGGGGGATTTGAGGCAGGTTAGTATAGTGAAGTGAGGAGAAGATGAGCCACAACATGACTGACAAACAACATGGCTGCAGTTGACCTTGATCTTGAGGTCCCAGTTGGGACTCTTTTCAGGGCCAAGGGGAGGCCCTGGATATTCCAAACAGGCCTTACCACTGGCCCCCACCATTGGTGGGGTAACCAATAACAGCTGGGGACCCTCTCCTTAGCATTAGCAAGGGGAGGAATGATTAATTATTTGAAGGTAATCACACAAGCCAGAGCTTGCTGTCTCTGCCTAGAGGAGCCTGTACCAAATCTCAGTGCATATTTCCATCCTTCTTTCCCATTTCTCAGCAAGCTCTGTTCTTTTACTCCCATTTCCCAATAAATTCCTTTTACTGGCCTAACTGAAAAAAAAAAAAAAAAAAAAATCTCTGTGATTTACTCCCTGGGATGTCTGTTTCTTTGTTTTGTAACCAGCTCATGATAAGTCAAAGATTTTCTTGAACTTCAGTCCTCCAATCAGAAATGTTTGCCCAAGGTGAGTGCAATGTGCAGAGTTTTCCCTGACTTTCTGGACCTCTGTCTTGTTCTGGGCTTTTGCTTGTTAGTTATTTTGAAGTTCCCCTGTTTACAGGAGTTTGGTTGTTCCCTCCATTTTCTAGGGAACAAATTTCCCTTTCCTGGGTATCTGAAGCAGGTAGGCATTTTCCCCAGACTGTCCATCTCCATAGTTTTTCTTAAATACTCCTTTCATTTTTTCATGCTGCTTTTGCCTAGGAGGCAAATTCTGGGTGGAGAGTCACCCTGGAGAGAACTTTCCCAAGTTGGTCTTTTCCAGCCAAAACAGGGCCAGGAACCCATGAAAGACTGGCTCCAAAGTGCCCTGGGAAGGGGGTCAGGAAGGGTGCCCAAAACTTCTCTGATAGCTCTTTGAAGTTGAGCTTTCATAGTCTACCTAGCAAATGCAGTCCTTCACCTAACTATCCCCCACAACCATGAGAAAGCACAGCATCTTTACATCTTCACACATCCCCACCCCTGTCCAGGGAGGGTTGAAACAATGGCTGCTGCCACCTTTGTCCAGAGTGGGTTATAGCAATAGCTGCCCTCAGAGCCAGGACCCAATGATCTGAATTCACTAATCAAAAGCTGTGATCGGTGATTAGCTGTGCACCCATATGTTCTAGGGGAAGAGGAGTTTTATGTTTCTTTCTGTCAGCAGCCACTTTGCCAGGGACTGGCCCCATGGGGGCATGCCAGGAGAGTGGGTGTTGGGCAACGGAACCCATCATGCAGACAGAGCAATTTACAGTTCTTTATCATATATATTTTTTAGGAGGTACCAGGGATTGAACCCAGGACCTTGTACATGGAAAGCAGGCATTCAACCACTAAGTCACATCTGCTCCCCTCTTTACTGTATTTCATCAGCCTCTTCCACTCTTCCCTGGATGCTGTATAGTGTTCTTCTGGCCTCTGGAGCTCAAAGTCGTTGTTTCAGACAGTTCCTGCCTGTTTAATAGTTGTTTTGGTGGAAGGACTGTGTCCTGGAGCTCCCTTCTCTGCCATTTTCTCCAGAAGTCCCTAATAGATTTTCTTATGCTGCATACCTAGGATGTAGCTCACTTGATCATGTTGTATAATTCTTTGAATGTGTTGTTGGATTTGGTTTGCTATTTTTTTTATTAGAAAAGTTGTGGATTTACAGAACGATCATGCATAAAATATAAAATTCCCTTATACCACCTTATTATTAACACTTTGCATTTGTGTGGTATATTTGTTACAATTGATGAAAGCACATTTTTTATAATTTTACTTTTAACTATAGTCCATGGTTTTGTGTTTCACTGTTTGTGTTTTCCAATTCCATGTATTTTTTTAAAAATTTTATTCTAGTTACATATATACAACCTAAAATTTCCCCTTTTAACCAATTCAAATATATAAGTCACTATTCTTACTTATGTTCACAATATAGTGCTACCATCACCACCATCCATTACCAAAAGTTTCCATCATCACAAATAAAACCTCTGTACCTTTTAAGCCTTAATTTCCTATTTCCTACCTCCACCCCATTCCCCAGTAACCTATATTTTAGATCTGATTCTATGACTTTGCTTATTCTAATTATTTCATATCAGTGAGATCATATAATATTGTTCTTTGGTTTGAGAGTATTTTGTTGAGGATTTTTGCATCTATTTCATAAGGGATATTAGTTGGTAATATTCTTCTCTTGTGGCATTTTTATCTGGCTTTGATATTAGTGTGACATTAGCCTCATAGAAGGAGTTAAGAAATGTTCCCTTCTCTTCAATTTTTTGGAAGAGTTTGAGCAGGACTGTTGTCAATTCTTGGAATTTTTGGGAAAATTTGCCTGTGAAGCCATCTGGTCCTGGGCTTTTCTTAGTTCAGAGTTGTTGTTGTTGTTTTTTTATACGAATTCAAACTTTTTATTTATTAGTAGTCTGCTGAGATCTTCTATTTCTTCCTGGGTCTGTGTAGGTAGTTGTATATTCCTAGGTTATCCATTTCATCTAGGTTATCTAATTTGTTTGTGTACAATTGTTCATATTATCCTCTTATAATCCTTTTTATTTTTGTCCCCACTTTCATTTCTGATTTTAGTTATTTGTGTCCTCAGTCTTTTTTTCTTTGTCAGTCTAGCTAAAAGCTTGTTGATTTCATTGAGCTTTCCAAAGAACCAACTTTTGGTTTTGTTAATTCTGGATTTTTTTCCTAAAATTTTCTACTGCATTTGTCTCCAGTCTACTCTTTGTTATTTTCTACCTTCTGCTCATTTTGGGCTTAGTTTGCGGATCTTTTTCTATTTCCTCCAGTCATGAGGTTAGGTCTCTGATCTGAGAACTTCCTTCTTTTATAACGTAAGTTTTTAGAGCTTTAAGTTTCCCCTCTCAGCACTGGCTTTGCTGCATTCTATAATTTTTGTATGTTGTGCTTTTGTTTTCATTCACCCCAAGATACTTCCTAATTTCCCTTGTGACTTCCTCTTTGTAGCACTGCTTGTTTGGGAATGTTATTTAATTTCCACATATTTTTAAATTTTCCAGTTCTCCCTCTGTTACTGATTTCTAGCTTCATTCCATTGTGGTTGGGGAAGATACATTGTATGATTTCAATATTTTTAAAAATATTGAGACTTGTTTTGTGACCTAACATATGGTCTATCTTGGGGAATGTTCCATGTGCACTAGAGAAGAATGTGTATTCTGTTGCTGTTAGTGAAGTCTTCTGTATATATTTGTTAGGTCTATTTTGTTTAGAGTATCATTTCCTTATTGTCTCCTGCTAGATGTTCTATCGGTTATTGAAAATGGTGTATTGAGATCTCCTACAATTAATGTAGAACTGTCTATTTCTCCAATTTGTCGATATTTGCTTCATATATTTTGGGGCTTTGCTGTTGGTACATATGTATTTATAATTGTTCTGTCTTCTTAAGTTGACCCTTTTATCAGTATATAGTTACCATCTTTGTCTCTCATAGCAGTTTTTGACTTAGAATCTAGTTTATCTGATATTAGTATAGCTACTCCAGCTCTCTTTTGGTTACTATTTGCATGCACTATATATTTTTTCATCCTTTGACTTTCAGTCTGCTTGTGTGTTTGTATTTAAGGTCTCTTTTAAACTTCAAATATTTTGGGCATGCTTTAAAAAAACAAAACAAAAAACTATTCTGCCAATCTCTACCTTTTGGCTGAAGAGTTTAATCCATTTATATTTAAAGTAACTATTGATAATACAGGACTTTCTTCTGCCATTTTGCTATTTGTTCTTCTAAGTCTTACACTTTTTTGCCCCTCAGTTTTTCTGTTAATGCCTACCTTCATGTTTATTTGATTTTCGTTGTGTACTATATTTACTCCTTTCTCATTTCCTTCTGTATATATTTTTCAGATCTTTTTCTTGTGGTTACCATGGTGCTTAACTTTAGTGTCCTTAAGTTATAACAATCACTTTTTATTTGATACCAACTTATCTTAAATAGCATACACAAACACTGTTCCTAAAGCCCTCTGTGGGGACTGTATTAGTCAGCCAAAGGGGAGCTAATGTGAAATACCCAAAATGGGTTAGTCTTTATAAAGGGTATTTATTTGGGGTAGAAGTCCACAGATACCAGCGTTAAGTTTCTTCTCTCACCACAGTCCATTGCCACGTGTTGGAGCAAGACAGCTGCCAATGTCTGCCAGGGTTCAGACTTCTGGGGTTCCTCTCTTCCCGGGGCTACATTTCTCTCCAGGCTTAGCTCCTGTTTTCTCTACAAGGTCAGCTGTAGATGATCAGGCAAACGGCTTGCTTCTCTTCTCCTGGGGCCTTCTTTCCAACATCAAAACTGCTTCTCAAAAGACTGCTTCAACTCTGTTCTTCGCCTTGCCTTTTATATTCAATTCCCCACCCACCAAGGGGTGGGGCTCAACGCCCTACTGACATGGCCCAGTCAACGCCCTAATCATAACTTAATCATGCCCAGATTAACAGATCAGTTTACAAGCATGATCCAATTATATCTTTGGAATTCATAATTACATCAAACTGCCCAACGGCCACAGGGACCTTTTGTTTTATTTCTTACTAATTATATCTTTATACATTGTATGGCCAAATCATAGATTTATCATTACTTTTTATGCATTTGTGCTTTAAAACCTGTAAGAAGTAAAAAGTAGAGTTATATACCAAAAAATACAATATAATAGTACTGACATTTATAATTATCCATATGGCTACCTATACTACAAGTCTTTATTTCTTTATGCTGCTTCAATCCACTGTCTATTGGCCTTTTCTTTCAGTATGAAGTGTTCCCTTTAGCTTTCCTTGTAGGGCAGATCTAATGGTGGTGATGAACTCCTTCAGCTTTAGTTTGCTTGGGAATGTCTTAATTTCCCCCTCATTTTTAAAAGACAGTCTCACTAGATATAAAATTTCTTTGTTGGCAATTGGTTTCTTTCAGCACTTTAAATATTTCATTCTATTGCTTGCTTGCCTCCATGTTTACTGATGTGAATCAGCATTTATTATTGGGTCTCCCTTGTCGATAACATATTGCTTTCCTCTTCTTGTCCTTGGTATTTGATAGTTTGACTACAATGTGTCTGGGCATGGTTCTCTTTGACATTATCATGTTTGGGGTTCATTGGGCTTTTTGAATGTGTACATTCATGTACTTCACTAAATTTGGGAAGTTTTTTTGCCATTATTTTTTTTAATATTCTCTTTCTTCTCCTTCTGGAACACACATATTGCATATATTGGTATCCTTGATAGTGTCTGCAGCAGTTTGATATTGTTTATGAATTCCGATAAATAGATATTGGATTGTGTTTGTGGACTGGTCTGTTCCTTTGGGCATATTAGATTGTATTAAATTCAGAGGTTTCACTTTTACTTGATTAAATTATCATTAAGGCTTTGGTTTGGCCACATCAGTAGGATGTTGAGTTCCCGCCCCCTTGGTGGGTGATGACTCACAGAGAAAATGACACAGCAGAGGAGAGAATTTGAGTTTTGATTCTGGAGCCCTGGGAAGTAAATATACAGAGAAGAAGAACACAGAGGAAGAGAGACAGCTCATTAGACACAGCAGGCCCTGGGAAGAGAGATGATCTTGATAGCCTACAGCTGCAGCTGAGCCCAGGAAGAAACAAGCTCCAGGGAGAGAGATGAGCCCTCCAGCCTACAGCTGAAATCAGAAGAAGCTGGGACCATGGAGCCTTAGGAGGGAGAGGAAGGTTGAACACTCACAGAGACTGGCAACCATCTTGCTCCAACACATGGCTATAGACTTTGGTGAGGGAAATAACTTACTCTCTTATGGCCTTGCAACTGTAAGCTTCTACCCCAAAGAAATACCCTTTATAAAAGCCAACAGGTTTCTGATACTTTGCATCAGCACTCCTTTGGCTGACTAATACAGTGTCCCTCAGGTCTCTTAGGCTCTGTTCACTTTTTTAATTCCTTTTTTCTGCTTCTCAGCCTGATTCATTTCAATTTTCCTATTTTTGAGTTCACTGATTCTTCTGCAGCTCTAATTCACTGTTGAAATTATCTAGGTTAACTTTTCATCTTGGTTATTGTGATCTTGGAGTCCAGTATTTCTGTTTGGTTCCCTTTTGGAATTTCTATCTCTTTATTGAGGTTCTCATATTGTTCATTCATTGTTTCCATCATGTCCTTTCTTTTTTTATGTTTTCTTTATTGCTTTTAGCATATAGTTGTTTTGTTTTAAGTTTGTCTGGTATGTCCCAAATCTGATATTCTTCCTTAATGGTTTCTGAATTTTTATCTTGTTCCTTTGGATAGACCATCATTTCTTTATCTTGTAATATTTTATTGCATGCTGTACATTTTAATACTTTAATGTTTTAACTTTAGGATTAGTTTCTGAGTTGTCTGCTCCTTAATTTGTATCCAGCTTGTGCTATGACAGAGATTTCCTTGAGTGCTAGGAGCTAACAAAAAGAAACAACAGTACAAACCATCTTTCACAGTCTTTACAAAGTGGTTCTGTATTAGCTGTATCTCTCCTTAAGTGTTTTGCCTTCCTGTCAAGATTAGCCCAAGGTGAAATGCACGGCCCTCTCTGTCTTTTCTGAGCTTGAGGTCATAGGGCTGCATTTGCTAGTGGCCTTAGAAATTTCCCTCTTTACAGGGATCTGAGTACCCCCTTTATTACCTATGAAGCAGACTCCTTCCCCCCTCCAGGGTGTTCCATTATATTTCTTAAAGTTGTAATTCATTGCCCAAAGCCACTTCAATTTAATTGTTTCTTACACTGACTTTAGTTGTGTGTAAGCTGCTTCTGTCTGTAGAATACAGTCTGGAAAGGTGAGCAAGAGATGAGTGTTCTATTTCCATCTTTCAGTCTGCCACCTAATACGTTGGTTGAGCTGTACAGGCATCCCAGTATGCACATAGGGGTTACTTTTCTCCCTTCAGAACAGGGTCAAGAAGTTACAATGGGACACAGGTGGCTCTACTCTATGCCAGGGAGGGAGTGTGAGAGAGGCCAACAAGGGTACCAATAGCTTCTCCTACCATTTATTAAGTTGTGTTTTCTTGATTTGGTATCCACCTAGTTACTGCAACCCTTTAACTGTTATTTGGAGTTTTGAAGAAGATAGCTCTGTCAGCTAGTTGTTCAAGATTCTGTAGGGGAATGGAATCCTAGAGGATCTTATGCAACTACCTTGGTTGATCAGAAATTCATAGTGTCCATTAGCTTTTTAAAAGCAAATGTATTGAGTTATTGGAGCCTAGGTAAAAAACTCACAGTAATTTCTTTTGAGCTACATACTTTCACATACAATGGGTGAGACAAATAGGAAAATTTTAAATGGCATTATGAAAGAAACATTTAAAACTGATGAGATTATGCAATTGAGGATAAATGCACATAATTATAATTTAATCCAACAATAGGGTAGCTTTCCAAACATCCAGCATACCATTTTAACCAGCTGTGTATTAGGATATGAACAGTGTTGATTCTGAAATTAGAAAGAGACTTTAAAAAGTAAATGAAGGACTTCCAGGAAGATGGCAGACTAGTAAGACATGGGAATCTCTTCTCCAGAAAAATAGCTAGAGGACAGGCTGAAACAGCCCCGAAAAAGATCTTCTAGGGTTTAGGACAGCAGGTGAAGGCTGCGCACCACCCAGAGGAGAGAGGGACAAAAGAGGGAAATTGTGACGACAGAACCGTGAGTTGGAAGTAGCAGCTTCTGCTGCTGCTGGCACCCTCCCCAACACTCTTTAGAATTCTCGGGCCTCTGGGCCTGCGACCACAGACAAAGCGGGCTCCAGGGATCTACCACTCCTGGAAAGGGGAGAGAGAGGGACACAGCCTTAAGCTGACTCAGGTTCTGACCTGTAAGTTTGGGCTGCAGAGCCCCACGGACCCTTCCACACGGCGGTTTGCCCTGGGAGCCTAGGAAGGACTGGAGAAATCCGACCCTCGCAATCTCCCTCTCTTCTAGCCTGGACTAATTGTTGAGGACTCCACAGGAGAGGGGAGAGAGAGCCTGGGGCTGACCCCGCTTTCGACTCCCAGGTTTGGTCAGCCCTGTCCCGAGAGTCCTTCCAGGCCTGGTGGGGCCGGGTGGGGCTGCGCCATTGTTTGCTTTGAGCCTGCAAGGGGCTAAAGATATACAAACCTCCCAATCTCCTCCTCTACTAACAGGGACTGATTGTTGAGGATTCAGAAGGGAGTGGAAATATTTCCTAGCTGGGAAAAGGGGGGCGCTATGAGAGAAGTCTGGAGAACTGCTCAGAAAGTTTGAATTACAAGGCTCTTAGCCCCCAGACAGGAAGCTCTATCACATTGATCTGGTCTGTGTCACAACAAATATGCTCCAACCAGGCATTGACTTGAGAGCTGCCAACGAGCACCATCTCCTGGCAGACCAAGGAAGTGCACATAAGAAAACTCAATAGGAGAGGCTTTTCCTGGCCTCTATAGTCTCCCTGCCCAAGGCCCTAGGAAACGACTCTACAACCAATTACTGGGTCCAGTGCCAAGTTTTGAGCAACCAGCAGAACAATCCTAACAATCAAGGCTGAGCCAAAAATCAAAGAGCTGTGGTAACTCACAGCCTCCTGTGACTAAAACCCCATAAAAGAGAAAGAGATAGAGCATATAAGTAAAATGCAACCTAACCAGATGCCTAAGCACCAGCAAAATTTACGAGCCATACTAAGAAAATAGAAGACATGGCCCAAGAAAAGGAATACAGCAAAGTCCCAGAAGAGATGCAGAATTTGAGAGAACTTATCAGTGAGATGAGCACAAATTTCCAAAATCAAATTAATGAAATGAAAGAGAATATAGTTAAAGAGATAAATGACATCAAGAAGACATTGAGCGAACGCAAAAAATTTGAAATCCTGAACAGAAAAGTAACAGAGTTCATGGGAATGAAAGACACAATAGGTGAGGTCAAAAACACATTTGAGGCATACAACAGCAGACTTGAAATGATAGAAGAAAGAATAAGTGATACCAAAGACCGAGCAGCTAAAATTGGAGAGAGAAAAGAATGGAAAAAATTGAGCAGGGGCTCAGAGAGTTGAATGACAACACAAAACGCAACAACATAAATGTCATAGGAGTTCCAGAAGGGGAAGAGAAGGGAAAAGGGGCAGAA
>JAKSZT010053813.1:6924938-7024818 GCA_026826555.1 Tolypeutes matacus
TATCTATCTATCTATCTATCTATCTATCTATCTATCTATCTATCTATGAGATTTACGATAGGAATTGGCTTACATGACCATGGGGGCTAACGAGTCTGAACTCCTTAGAGCAGAAGACAAGCTAGGAACTTCAATGAAGGTAAACTTCCATTCCCCATGAGAAGCTGGCTGGCTAAAGTAGAGGTAGAAGTTCTTTCTGACCTCTGAAATTCTCAGTTCTGGCTTTTAAGACTTCCAAATGATTAGATGAGAAGACTCCCCATATTGACAAGGGCAAGCTCCCTTGTTGATTGTAGATGCAATCAGCTATAGTAGGCGCGATTAACTAATTATAGAGGCATATCCAACTATGAAACACCCTCAAGGTAACAATCAGCTTAGTGCTTGCTTGACAAAACAACTGGATACCATAACCTAGCCATGTGGACACATGAAATTAACCATCAATTTGCTTACCCCCTCTGACATTCCCTGGCCAAGCTGTCTTGTTCACTGTCCCTTGTGGTCCCTATCTCTGCTTTCTAAGACATTCATCTTCCTCCATGGCTGCATCTGAAATGGACTCTGAGGCAGAGGCCTCTTTGAGGTACTGGGTATTTTTGGCAGTCCTCTTCCTGTTGGTATGGGTTTGGGGATCCAGGGATTTAAAAGTTTGATGATCATAGGACAGGACTGAAATTCCCTTAAAATCTAGTAATATTCTGGTCTATTTGCATTTAGTCATTTCAAAGTGTGTTAGTAGGCAAAGGTCATGTCTAGAAAATTTTTAAGCCTGAAGACTTGGGAGTTTTACATATTTTCATCTAGGCTCTGCCTATTCTATCTTCTTCCCTCTCAATCCCACCAAATAATGTTGGCTATCTTGAGACATTTTGAAATAATAGACAAAACTAGGCCCTACTGACTGGCAATTGCTTAATGGAAAGTACTTGAGAAAAGCCTGATGTCTGTGATACTCTGAATGTATTAACAGTCCCAATTTTTACTCCTCTCTCTACCCACACCTTTTGCAGTACCCTCCTATGCTGGGGGAAACATTCTTGTAGTGGCATACTGATAAATGTTTAAAAATGGATATTATATGTATAAAATATATATTATATAAATTTATAAAATAAATTTTCCTGAAATAATGGATATGTAGCACACAATGGACAATGGACAAATAATAATAAATATGCACTACTTTTTACTGTAAATTCCATACAACCAATTGATTCTCACAGAATGCTTTCTTTGACTTGTTAAATTCTTTATCCATAGCCAACCTATAATTTTAAATGATGAACAAGTATAGTTCTGACATGAATGTTGCTTGGTATTTTCATTGTTAATGAGCAAGAGGAAAGTGAAACAAGGAAGAAAGAAGTTGGAATGTTACTTTTTTGTCAATGAGGTAACATCATTGCAGAAATGGATAATAGTTTTGAAATACTGGAAGAATATTTCCTCAATTTTTTTGGTATTCATAATGTAACAGTTACAGATATAAGACACTCTTTTGTTTTTTGAAAGCACTCTACCGATCTATGATCTATCTGCTCTAGCTATCTTCATCAGTGTATATCATGTGTACTTTCATTTTTATTAGAGAAATTGTGGGTTTACAGAACACACAACAAACTTTTAAGTTTAATTTGCATTTGCATTTTCTCTATCTGGAAGGCAGGCTGGCAACAACAAGCTAGGCAATCAACAGAACAATAAATCAACACCTGATTTGTAATATTTATTAATTTCCATGCTATAAACACTCCCTGACTTCAAGCTACTAGTGACACAGTGAAAGATGATACAGTATTTCCACCAAACAGAAGCAATAGATGCAAATAACCTTAAGAATATAGACAATAGTAAGATGTAGCAAAATAAATAGGAAGTCATGAGTTTTGAGTATTTATCTTTCATTATAATTATTTACTTATAACTATATAATTTAATTTTAAATAAAGGCTATGTTTACAAACCAGCTGGCCAAATTCCTGAACATTTAACCAAAGACTTGTGAGCTAGTTTTAGTGTACCACTGATTCTGCCCCAACCATTGACCTTAGGTTGGCCATTTGACTGGCTTTGACCAACGGCGTTTTAATAAGCATGACATAGAGGCTTGAAAAAGTAGTTGTACCTTACTCTGTTCTTTTGCTCCTCTGCCTTAAATATAGGAACATTTCTGGGTTAGCCTACTGGAGGATCAGACAGTGGAGGGGAGCTGAGTCATCCACTTGTCTCAGCCAAGGTCATCTTAGACTAGCACAGAGCCAGCTGACCTCCAGACATGTGAGAAAGCCCAGCCAAGACTAGCAGAGCTGCCCAGGCCTTGTGGCTGACTGTGGATCCAAGTGAGTCCAGCCAAGACCAAAAGAAAAACTCACCTGCCTCACAGATTTGTGAGCTAAATAAATGCTAATTGTTTCAAGCCTCTGAATTGTAGGGACATATATATATATATACTGATACAAGTCCATAGTTTAATTGCTTGACAAGTTACCTTCCTTGCAGTCACTGCTGATAACTGCTTCAGTTTGGGGTATAAAAGCACACGTATTGTTCATACTTTCAAGGCTCCAAATATAAGAATTTTAATCAAATTAGTCTGCAGGCCACAGACAGAGAGTGCTTCCATAGCAGAGCCATGTTTCCTTCCAACTCTACCCATAGACTTGCTTACTCTAGCCTCCTTTGTCTCTTTCTTTTTCTGATTGGCAAGAAGGAAGCAGAAAAGAAGAACAATATGGATTTTTCCTACCATTTTCCCTAATCCTCCATTCTCATATTTGCCTTCCAAGGTATAGCACAGGGAAATGTAATCCATTGCTAAAGACCACCAATTTTCCAGACTCTAATATGAAAGCCTGCCCTGCCTACTGCTTGACTTTTTACATAAAGCCAATACCACATTTTCAGGTTCTTTTAACATTTAGCTTCATGGTCCCAGGTATCATATTCTGTGTTAGTTGTATTAGGGTTTCTCTCACATTCTCTCTCTCTCTCTCTCTCACTCACTCATACACACACATGCATACACATGCAGCATAGAGACAGGTAGTCCAGGGCTAGTATGATGGTTCCACAATCCTCAGAATTCAGCACTAAGGCCCACCATCTCTAGGGAGTGGCTCTCATGCTCATGATCTGAAATGGCTGCTAGGACTCTTGCTATCACATTTGTATTCCAGACAGTAGAATGGAGGAAGAGGGAGAAAAAGAGGCAAAAGGCATATTTTGGCTGTCTTTAATAAAATGTTTTCCTGACACTGCCTCAGAAGACTTCTGCTTATATCTTATTGTCTAGAGTTTAATCATATGGCCATATCTAGTTGCAAGGAAGTTTGAAAAATTTCATCTTCCTTGAGGGCAGGCATGTGCCCAGCTTAAAAATCGGGGGTTCTATCACTAAGGAAGAGAGGAGAATGCATACTGGGGTAGGGAAATAATTGAGTCTGCTCAGTCTCCATTCTGGCCACCTTTTCAACTCCTTAATTCCAGAGCAGGGGCCATGCTTTGCTTTGCCAGCCTGCCTTCCAGAGACAGGGATTTCATCACTTTGATGTCTGATGCTTACCATTCATGGACATTTCTCACAATTGTGACTTTCTTGGCATGTATAGGCAACTATTACCCTGTTAATAGTGTAATAGAAATTAAAAACAAAACAACAACAAAACAAAACAAATCAAAAAACTCTCAAAAGTGTGCCAGAAGTCAAAGAGAGATTACTTTTTTTTTTTTTTTAAGATTTTATTTATTTATTCATTTATCCCCCCCTTGCTGCTTGTGCTCGCTGGGTCAGCTAACCACGCCGTGCGGGCGGGCTTGCCTTCACCAGGAAGCCTCGGGAACCGAACCCGGGGCCTCCCATATGGTAAACAGGAGCCCTACTGATTGAGCCACAGCCGCTTCCCAAGAGAGATTACTTAAACTCACACACTCTTAATAAAAATTTAGACATATTTAAGAACAGATTTATGTAGATGATTTATGAGAATGTGAAAAGAAAGTGGAGATTGGACAGCATAAACTTAATTTTGAACATGCCTATCAAGCTAATCTCACTTGTATCTTTAGAATTACTGGCATGGGAGATTCAATAAATGCATAGTGTATCTCAATTTTAAGTCATTTGACCAAGTCCTAAGGTATACATACAAAAAACAAGGAGAAACATGACCAAGATAATGAATAATTACAAGTGTTCATAGAAAGCTGAAATTGAATCTTAGCAGAACAAAGATGCAATCTGGTCTCTGCCTGTCTCTCCAACAGCATCCTGTATCACTCCCCTTCGCTCCAGGGCTGCTCCACCTATGCTGAACTACGTGCAGTTCCCTAAATGTATCCTATTCTCATACCTCTGGGCTTTTGCCTGGACCAATGTTTTTCTTCTATTCCATCATTCCTACTCATCATGCCAATTTCAGCTTTGCAACTCTTCCAGGAAGCCACGTTTGACTCTCCAGGACTTTGGCTAGGTGTGTCCCTGTGTGATACCACACACTCTTCCCACCTCTCTACTGCTCTCCTGCAATTTATGGCCTGCTGATTTCTTTGGCTTCCAATTGTAAGCTACTTGAGAGTCAGAATTTTCTTATATCCCTATTACCTACAGCACTATATGATAATATAGTTGTCTAATGACTAATTATGTAAGTATTGTATGTTACAGGGGGTTCCACTGGCTCTTTTCAGAACTTACTAATCATTTGGAAAATGCCACAGAAAACAAATTCATCGGGGGACGGATGTGGCTCAAATAGTTGGGCATCCGTCTCCCATATGGAGGGACCCGGGTTCGATACCCAGGACCTCTCGGTAAAAAAAAAAAAAAAGAAAAAAAATTCATCTATTTTGTAAATGATCTAGAGTGGGTAGCATGTTAGAATCAAAATTCAAAGATCCAAAATGACTTTAACCGGCTTTAAGCCCAGGCTGAAAAGAAGGTAACATTCTAGAGAGAAATACACAGTACTGCATTTAGGCTCATGTTGTGCAGTGGTTCTCAAAGCATGGCCCTGACCAATATTGAAGAATATACAATTAAAATGAAATCTCCTACCAACCCAGGAAATCTCTCCACAAAGGTAGAAGAGAAAGAAAACTTTGATTATTGAACAAGCATTAAACCAGACTGTGAATTGCATCACGGGCAATCCACTGAAGACATTGCAAAGATAGAAAGAAATCTCACCTCTTTTAGCTACGCAGAAGCAACCTACCACATACACGTTCTCAAGATAAACAATAACTAGTCCTCAAGTAAGAGGACTTGACAGCACCATTAGTAACACATAAGTCATCCTAAATTCACCTGGTAATTGGGTTACCATCTGTGTTTGTACTTTTCTAAAGAAAAAATACATTTCTCATATATTTTTTGATAGAAGGTAGGTCTGCAATTTGAAGCCAGGCACAAGCTAAAGTTAAGTGCCTTATCCTCCTAGGAAACTGGGAAATAGGGGTGCTCATCCATTTCAAAAAGCTGGCTTCCAGGTCCTTGAGGAAACATTCTTGGGTTGTAAAATTGGCAAGAGGCTTACTTATCTCTCAAAAAGGTTTATATATGTTTCAAAAAGGCAGAGAAAGAGCTTACAGTGACACCCTTTTAAAAGTAAATGCTCAAAGACAAGGGAGTAGGGTGGGGGTGAGGTCTTTTTTTTTCTTTTTACCAAGGACAATGACTTTTTTTTCCTGGTTTCTAATTTATGTTTTCCCTTTCACCAACAGCATCAGTATGGCCTAGGAACTTTAGTCAGAGATGCAAATTCTCAGGCCCCAACCTATACCTACCGAATCAGAGGATCGGGGCTTACGACCCAGTCTTCTGTTTTAATGGGCCACTCGGGTGATGCTGATGTTCCCTCTAAGTTCAAGAATCATTGTAGAGAACTGTTGACAGCAGGCCATGTGAAAAAGATCTGGGGAAGATGAAAGACTTATTGTACTTGAATTAATAGCTATCTGCAGTTTGCTTTACATGTTACCTTCAATTAATTGGCAAGAAATTAACATACCTGAAATAAAGATATCAGATAAATCTTACTTTAGACAAGATAGTCAAATCGTTAGGATTTGCATTAAGGGGAACAGAAGGAAAGGTGTTATTAAAAAAAAAACAAAACCATTTGCATTCATTTGGCTCCAGAGGGCATCCTCTGGACATATGAAAAGTTGCCTGATTTTATGGCAAATTACAAGACTTCCAAATAAAGACACAAAAGCCAGATTCAAGAGAAACTAGACAATTGTGCAATTTTCTTACATGGACCCTCCTTAAGTTTACCTGGATTTCCAGTGGGGCCCAATCTCTCCTGTATTAATGGCTCCTCAATTTTCAATGCAAATTGGAAACATCTGAGAATATATTTAAAGAGAAAATGCAGAGGAGATTCTGAGGGCAGTGGGTGAGGAGGGAACAGTGAATTCTAAGGGTGTATCATCAGTTCATAGGAGTAGTCTGGACAGCAAGCCCCAGCCTGGCCTGGGGAGCTGATGCTCTTCCATTCTCAGCAGAGGCCAGGGCCAGCCATGAACCTCAAAAAGCAGAGCTTTAGAGCCCCTGCTGAAATTCTAGTCATGGGGGCCGAGGTGGATTATTTGTAGCAATTTGGAACTTACTCATTTAAGGAGTCTGCCTTGAGAAGACAGTCCTTAGACATCAAAACTGACCCATTCCTGGAAGACAGCCCTAATAAACCGGTTCCCGTGACCACTGAGAAAAACAGCATTCATGATGCAAACAAGCATTCCTCAGGAAGTCCACCTGAGCAGAAGCTGGTGGAATTTGATTTCTCAGGAGCTTCAGATATAGACCCTCCCCTGTATGTCCCTGAACCTGTGGGCCTGGCTCTGCCCACTGGTCCTAACGTGGACATGCTGCAGTATAGCTAGAAGGACCTGGATGCTGCAGTTAAAGCCACACAAGTGGAGAACCTGGAATTGAAAAGCAAGTATGAGGAGCTCCATAAGAAATGCCTGGAGATGGGAAAAATCATGGATGGGTTTTTAAAGATCTTACCACAGGTGATGGAGGAGGCTCAGAAACAGATGGAGTTTGCCAAAGCCAAAATCAAGAAGGTCCAGATAGAAAAGATCAATTTACTATAGACCTGAAGTCCTTGGACAGATCTTTCTCTGACCTTCTCAAGAGATTTGAGAAACAGAAGATGATTGAAGGCTATCGCAAGAATGAAAAATTGCTGAAGAAGTGTGTTGAGGATTACATATTAAGAATTGGAAATGAAGGCCAGAGATACTAAACACGGAAGGCCCAAACAGAAGAGAAACTCAATCTGGCCAATGAGGAATTGCCCAGGTTTGGAGGAAGGCCTGAGTGGAAGTGCTGGCCTTCCAGGAGAGTCTAAGAAAGAAGCAACTGCAAATCCATTAGCTGGAGAAGACCATCAAGCAGAAGACTAAAGAAAACAAGATGATCAGAATCTGTGATGACTGGTGTTAGTGGTGGAGAAATCTGACATGAAACTCACCAAGCAATGACCTTCTCTCTCTCCTCCTGTCCATGTGACTGTCTCTAAGCAGGTCACATGTACTTTCTTCTCTCATTTTTTTCTTTTGGTGGAGATCTAAGTGAGCCTCAAAAAAACGAGATAGGTATAGAAAATTAAGTATGAGATATTTTGACTTCTGAATGTTACATGTTTTCATGTTCTATTTCTCTTATTAAATGTTGATGCTAATCTGTCATTAGTTTTTGTGTTCTATCAAATCTATGCTCTTGTGAGATTTATTAAAGAACGCTTTCTTTGTTTCTTGGTGCTGGTATCCTACACAATTTTTACTGTAGGAAAAATATTGCTTTGAAATGATGAGGCAATAGGACCATGACTCAACTTATTTCATTAGAACACAAGCACTACAAAAGTGTGGTACATAAGATGCCATATTGCAGGACCCTGTCTCCTTAGGACCTTTTGTAATGCTAACTGGCAATAAAAAAATAATTGCTATAACCTGTCTTTAGTCATATCCTGCAAAAACATAACTAGTGATTTTTACTATGGTCTTCGGGTATATAAACTGCCCATGAAAGGGACAGTGATTAGTTTTTAATACAAAGATGCCTAATTAGGAATTCAAGAAGATATTTCAGTTAGACATCTATAATGAAAATCAAATGATAAAACCCACAGAATGTTTCGGGAAAAGTAGTTGTGGATTTTTCTCCTTAGAGGGTTTCAAGAAACTGCTTGCTTAAAAGGAGGGCTCAGATACTCCTTTAATTTTCCCCCCATCTTTAGCTCCATAAATCAGAATCACAGAATTTTGAACTAAACTTTAGTGCTCTAGTAATTACAAAAGAGAAAATGGAAGTCCAAAAACATAAAGTGATTTACCTGAAGTGAAGTAGCTATGCCATTTACTTCAAGGGAATAAAGTCAAGTGGATACAGCTCAAAGACTGCACCATCCTCATTATTATTATTATTATTTTGCCATGAGTTACATGCAACTTTAAATACACCATTTTCACTATATTCACCAGCAAACATCAAAACTGCTTTAGTTGGGCTTTCTGTCCTAATCTGCATGCACTTTTAAAAACATAATTAGGAAAAAACAACTGCAGGGTGAAAAAAAAGTCATAAAACAAGAATCAAATACACCATTCTATACACAAAAAAGCATTCTATCAGACATCAGAATAAGCACTTAGAATTTTTTCTCAGAACATAATTGTGTTCCTGAGGACATGTATAGTCTTATTTATCTTTGGATACAAAATACAGTACTTAGCATATAATAATGTATGATGTATGTTTATGGCTGAAAAGTAAATACTATTCCACGTAGTGTCCAGTGCCTGGATTTCTCTGGCCAAAAGACACAACAGGTGAAACTGCTGTGGTTTCAAAACTAAAATGAAAATGTGTAAAATTAGCTGGTTGGGGTTGGGTGGTGGTGGTGTCAAAACTTGGCTGCCAGGCACACTAATCCTGGAAGCTGTCTCAGGGCCTGTTTGTCCTGACTTTCAAAGGCAGTCACAGTCTTTAAAGCCGGCGGATGGCGGAACGGATTCCTGTGCGATCTATACAGCAGTTCCCCTGCCAGTAGTTGGGATGCAGAGCAGAAGGCTTTGGGGTTGGCAAGAACAGATTGCGGCAAATTTGCAAGCAAGGGTGGGGGCCCAGCAGCTGGAACTGGGGAGCTGTTTGTGAAACAAAAGCAAGTAGGGCTGTACCGGTGAAGAGCGTACTGGCTCTCCCTGCAGCGGGGTGCAGCCCCCTACCCCACCCCAAGGCAGGAGGGGCCAAGCAGGTTATTTTCTAGCGACCCCGGTCAAAAGCCCGCTTCAGCGCATCCCGGAAGCCCTTGCACTGAGCCAGGATGGGGCTCTCCCTCTCGATGTAGGGAACTACCCACTTCTCTGCCGCCCCGGTAAGGCGGCTGATGAAAAATGCTACTTTTAGGGTGTAGTTCGAAAAACTTCATTTAAGAGGCCGCCTGGATAAAAAATAAAAAAACTCGGGAAGCCAGACGGATTCGCCTTTAAACTTCTCAGGAAAAGCCACGAGGCAGGTCGGCGGGCGCACCTAGGCCAGGAGGTGGGCTTTCTCGCACAGCAAGCTGCCAGACCTGGTCCATGAGCTCGTTGTTCTCCCTGCACAGAGCCAGGTTTTGGATCAGGAGATCCTGAATCATGACAGCCAGAGCGTCCGCTCGGGGCTCGGTCCTCTCAGCTTCCGCCCAGCGGTCCCAGCCGACCCGTCGCCGGAAGTGCGTGTCGGCCTGGGGGTGGGGCGCCGCGGGACAGGCCAGGCCCAGGTCCGAGCGGCTGCAGGCAGGGTAGTCGGGACTGGTGGCCGAAGGTGCGCGCGCCAAGGGGCCTGAAGTCGGGGGCGTAAAAGCAAGAGGAGAAAGCTGTACGCGGACGGCGAGGAAGCCAGGGACAGGGGCCCGCGCTTCGCGGAGGAATCTGGACTGATAGCGGAAAATCACCTTCCGGTGGCTCCCTCCGCGGCACCGGCCGCGCGCTTAAAAGAAAAGCCGACGGGGTTGCAGAGCGGCTGAGGCTGCGGATGCCGCTCCTAGCGTTTGGCTTAGTGGGCATACCTTTTTTTTTTTTTTTTTTTTTTTTTTTGCAGCTTTGATGTTGGAGTTTTGATGTTGGAGAGAAGTTGGCATACCTTTTTGAGCGAGTTCCGTATTCCTGATTCTATTGCCCAAGGTCTAACTCCTACGAAGAGGCACTTCCAACGAAGCTCCCCGCGCCTTCAGCCTAGGCTTTCCGGTGGGGATTCCGATATAAACCCAAGCCGGACGGCTTATGGACCATTTATGGACTGCCTCTGAGGGGCTGGGCGCCTTCTATAATCTCACTGACCCTCCCGACTCGGTGAAGGAGACGCTTCTTGCCGCCCGGGCCCCCCCCCCCCCCCCCCCCCCCCCGCCTCCCCTCGAGGATAAAATTCTCAGAAAATATTAAAACCTACTCGGGCTCCAAAGGCAATGGAGTAGCGGGAGAAGAAAGGCCTCCTGGGCGCCCGGCCTGGGAAGATGACGTTGGCAGGGTCAGGAGATGTGAAGGGACTGTGTTTATCTTCAAGTTGTCTGTCTTTACAGGAATGGAAGAAATGTATCTCATTTGGTTTGCAGATCGGCAGGCCAGTGGTACTTTGGTCCAATTCAGTCCGTATCTCCAGGCACAGGCTGAGAGCGCTGTTTTGCTTGTTATAAGGCCTGGTCGCCTTCCCACCCATCCAAGCTCGTGGTTTTTTTCCCTCGGGGTGATAGACTGGGAATAGAACGCTTCAAGTTTGGGCGTGATTACACCCAGCAATTTGTAATGCCTTACTGAATAGACGAAGAAGAAAAGAGTCCCAAGTCTCTCAGACTTCTGGGACTCCAGGGCTTCATCCCCATGTATCCAAACTTGAGGGCCTCAAAGGGTGACCCTGCCGAGCCTGGCATGCGTGAACCACCCGAGATGGAACTGTGGGTAGAAAATTTCAGGAGGGCATTTTGAGCTATATAATTCAGGGTCTAAGAGTCAAATAACATTTCTTGACAAGTAATATTTTATTTAAAGAGCATACCTTTTGACTTTTAAATGATAAGAACTAATACTTTCTGCCAGAAGCTTTCTTTCATCATTTACGTGGATAGGTAGGTTTTGATTCTGGCTTTTAATTGTATTGTTTTTATTTTGGTATTTTGCTACTTTGTACTAATGAAATAATATTTTGTCTAATGAAACTGCAGGCCAAAAATTTTGTTCGAACACTTCAAAAGCAAAATACAAAACACATGCATTTCAATATTAATTATTTAACATTTTTGCACCTTGGAAAAGAAAAAAATTCATACATCAAAACATGGTTATCTTTGGATGGTGGGTTATGGAAAACAATTTTGCTGTATAACAAAATATCTGGGTTTTTGAAGTGACTTGATTTTATAATTAAGAAAAACAATAAAATTTATAAAAATGAAAGAAAAACCTAAACGTAAAAGAAATGCTTTCAATTTTTAACATATCAGTTGCCTAAAGGGAGTCTTGGAAATCAGAAAGGCTGCATACAGAATTTAACTGAGACTGCAGTTCAGATCTCAGACTTAATCTGAAAATAACTGGCAATTGTTTTCCTTGCTGAGAAAATGGGTATGTCATTGTATTCAATTTATCTAAAAAAGGAAAGCCATTCATTGAGACAGTATAATTTGTCTGGAGCTACAGACAGTATCAGAATGTCATTTAAAGTTTTAAAGCCATAATGAACTCTTTGTCCTCAATATGACATATAAAATTTATGACCTCAAATACTGGGCCATCTTGCTCAAATGCTCAAAATGTGCCTGCCATTAGTAATAATAATAGCCACATATAATATTTTGCTAGACATATAATAGGTGCCAATAAATAGGCAATGCATATATTTAATTGATGGTGTGGTATAATAAAACCAACACTCCTGAATCTATGACCCAGATTAAAGATCTAGATTGTTGAATTTACTGTGGGTTACTCCCCTATCCATCTACCCAGAGTTATCTACTATCTTGAAATTTGTGTTCATCATTCTGTGCCTTTTAAAAATATGTAGCTTAGATACATACACACATACACATACATACATGCATTCATACATATATATACACATATATGTGCTTAAAAATACAGTTGTGTATATATGTTTAGTCTTGCTTGTTTCTGACCTTAAGAAAAATATTGTCAGACTATATTAGATTTTTACAACTTGCTTCACTTCTTCAGCATTACATTTCTAAGATTCCACCAAGTTATGTCATTTCTTTTCAATGAAGTATAATATACCACTGTGTGAATGTGTCGTAATTTATTACCCATTTTCCAGATAATGGACATTTGGATTGTCTCCAGCTTTTTGGTATTATAAATGATGATATGATTATTCTTGTACATGTCTCCTGGTGTACTTCTTAAGATTTTCTCTAGCTCATGTGTTTAGAAGTGGAATTGCTAGATTATAGGGCATGTGTCTTTACAAGCTAATTCTACATTGTTTTATAAAATGTTGTTTTGATTTACACTTTCATTAACGCATGGTATTTTCAGACCTCTTAAATTTGTCAGTCTAATAGAAGTAAAATTATCTCTAGTTGATTTTTTAATTTTAATTTTCTTAATTATTAATGTGATTATCTTTTCATATGTTTATTTACCATTCATGGTTCTTTTTTGTTTGTTTTTTCTGTGTTTGTTCATGTATTTACCCATTTGGGGGGAATTTTTTTTTCTTATCAATTTTTAAGAATTTTTTATATACCCTGGTATTAATCTTTTTATCACTTACATGGATTGAATATATGTACTCCATGGTTGTGGTTTACCTTCTTACTTTTTTTGAGTGTATCTTTTATAAACTTTTCGATGAACTTTGTCTTTTATTTATTTAATTTTTATTTTTTAGTTATTTTATTATTTTCCTTTTTTTCTCTTTCTTAATTTTTTTATTTTTTAAAAGATACTTAGGTTGCATAAATGTTACACAAAAAATGTAGGGATTCCCATATGCCCCACTCCCCAAACTTCCCACATGCTCCCACATAAACAACATCCTTCATTAGTATGGCACATTCATTGCAATTGATAAACACATCCTGGGGCATTGCCACTGAGCATGGACCATAGTTCACATTGTAGTCTACACTCTCTCCCACACAGTTCTGCATGTTATGGGACAATATAAAATGGCCTATATCTGTCATTGCAGTGTCACTCGGGATGATTCCCAAGTCTTGAAAAAGCCCCTGTATTACAATTGTTTTAACCTCTCCCTGCTCCCAGATCCTCCAGTGGCCATTGCCTCCATATCAATGTTGTGATCTTTTCTATTTGTTTATTTCTCTTTGAACTTTGTCTTTTGATGAAGATATTATTCTTGTAATTTAGTCTTCTTTTTTTCCATGTTTAACAGTTTTAATGACCTTTTTTATTTTTATTTTTTGAGGTGCCAGGGCCAGGATTGAACCTGGGACCTTGTAAGTGGGAAGCCGGTGCTCAACCACTAAGCCTCATTGGTTCCCCTTAATTGGGTTTTTCATTTGTTTGCTGGTTGTTTGTTTTTAGGAGGCACCGGGAACTGAATCCTGGATCTCCCATGTGGGAAGTAGGCACTTAACCACTTGAGCCACATCCGCTCCCCTTTAATGACTTTTTTTTTTAAGAATTATTTTTTTTATTTATTTCTCCCCCCCCCCATTGTTTGCGCTCTCTGCCAGCCCTCTGTGTCTGTTCATTGTGTGCTCTCTGTGTCTGCTCATCTTTTTTTTTTTGAGGCGTCACCGGGAACCAAACCTGGGACCTCCTTTGTGGGTGGGAGGCGCCCAATCGCTCTCTGCTTATTGTGTCTCTCATTGTGTCTCCTTGTTGCATCAGCTTGCTGTCTTGCTCGTCTTCTTTAGGAGGCGCTAGGAATGGAACCTGGGACCTACCATGTGGTAAATGGGTTCCCAACTGCTTGAGTTACATCTGCTTCCCTTAATGACTTTTAAAAATAACCTTTTCCAATCTCAAGATCAGAAAAATACTCTCCTACATGTTTTTCTACGATTTAAAAAGTTTTGCCTTTCCAATTTTAGTCTTTACTCCATGTGGAATTGAATTTTGTAGCTTAGGGATCCAATTTTTTTTTTCTTTATAATTGATCATTTGTTCCAAAATATTAAATAGTTTCTCCTTTTGTCACTGGTTTGCTATGTCATCTTTCTCATATCTCACATTTCTATGTATGTGTGAATCCAATTCTGGGCTCTTTATTCAGTATCATCTATTTATTTGTCTGTATTTCCACTGTAATAAGCTGTCTTAATTTTAGAACTCTACAATGAGTATCTGTAATCGGTAGGATAGTCTCCTTTAGGACTGTCTTGGCTATTCTTGGGTCTTTGCCCTTCTATAGACATTTTAGAACTGGCTTGTTGTTTTAGTTCCTATCAGTCCATTTGTTTTTCCTCTCTGGCTTCTTTTGAGATATTTTCTTCTATTGGGGGGCAGAGGTTTCACTACAAAGTATTTATGAGAGGATTTTCTTCCATTCAGTTTGTTTGCTACATTATGTGCTTCCTGTATCAGTGGATTCATGACTTGGTTCTGAAAATTTCTCAACCATTATACCTACCTTCAAATATTGGTTCTTTTTCATTCTATTTTCTCCTGCTGAGACTCGTATTAACAGTAGGTTAGACTTTGTCTTATTCTAGCCTCTTTTTTCTTAGCCTCTCATAATAACCAGATCCTTATCTTTTTCTGCTGCTTGTGGGTAAATTCTTTGAGTAATCTTCCTTTTCACTAATTCTCTCTCCAGTTGCTTTAAATTTGCTGTTTAATCTATCCACTGAGCTCTTGATTTCAATAATTATATTTTTCATTTCTATATGTTTATTTAGTTCTTTTTAAAATGGGTCTGGCTATTTTAGTAATCTCATGTCCTTGTTCATTTTTTAAAAATATTTTTATATTGCAAAACTTTTCATATATGGTTATTTATATTCTGTATCTGGTAATCTGAGTGCTTGGGAGTTTGAATTTATAATTATTTCTGATGGCTCTCATAATGTCTTATATCTTTCCATGTTTAGTACATTTTCTATCATTAGTTCATATATGAACCACCTCTACTCTAAGCCTGTTTTATATACATGTCATATCAATCCACAATCCTTAATTTCCTGGCTAACTTTTAAAAATTTATTTTAATACAGTTTAAGACACATACCTATTAAGATGTTTATACATGTATGCTTAAAATATTCTGTATTATCAGTCTTACCTGTTCCACACTTTGATAAGCACAAAATTTAACAAGCACTTAACTCTTTTGAATAAATATTTCTTTAATTCTCTCACTAAATTAAAGCATAGTTAATGTTAAATGCTCACCTGAGGTCTGTTCTCATCCTGCCTGTGTGACTTTGAGCAACTTAACTTATCCATACCTTAGTTCTTCTTTAAGTTGAAGGTAACAGGAGTTCATGTATACAAAACTTTTCACATAGTATCTGATACATAACAACAATGCAAAAATGGTAAATAACATTATTACCATATTTTAAAGTCTCCCTGAGTAGAAATTCTAAAATGTCAGGTATTTAGCATTTGAATAATCCTCCTGGAAGTTAATAATCCATATAAGAAATATTATTTCAAGGATATAGCTCATGCGTGTGTGTGCACATTTTTTTATTGAGACAAAATTCATATAACTTAAAATTAACCATGTTAAAATGAACAATCAAAGTCATTTAGTGTGTTCAAAATGTATAAACAACTATATTCCAAATCATTTTTTCACCCCAAAATAAAATCCTGTACCCTTTTAGCAGTTGCACCCCATTTCCCCTTCTACTTTACCACTATTAACCACCAATCTGGATTCTCAGTGGATTTACTTTCTTTGTACATTTATGAAATCATAAAATAAATGACCCATTGTGTCTGACTTTTACTTAGCACAATGGTTTCGAAGCTTATCCATGTGATAGGATGTATCAGTACTTCATTACTTTTTTATGATTGAGTAATATTCCATTATATGTATATTCCACAATTTGTTTATTCTCCTGTTGATGACATTTGGGCTATTCTACCTTTTGACTATTGTGCATAGTGCTGCTATGAACATGCATGTACATATACTTGTTTGAATACCTGTTTTATATTCTTTTGGGTGTATGCCTGGGAGTGGAATTGCTGGGTTGTATGGTAGTTCTATGTTTAACTTTTTTAAAAAACAAATCAACTTTATTGATGCATATTAATAAAGCATACAATTCATCCAAATTATACAATCAGTAGTATTTCGTATAATCACATAGTTGTGTATTCATCACCTCACTCATCATTAGAGCATTTTCATTATTTCAATACTACTACTACTAAACAAAAAACTAACAAGAAAATTCTTCACCCCTCAATCTCTCTGTGCTTCCCCTCTATTCTTCCCCTGCTATACATAGCTGCTATTTCTGGCTATTCTTGCACAATTATTTATTTAGTAAGCAGTTTTATTGTGATATATTCATATACCATATAATCTATCCAAAATGTATAATCAATTGCTTTTCGTATAATCACCATGCTGTGCATTCATCACCACAAAATATTTTAGAACAATTTCATTATCCAAAAAGAATGACTCCACACCCCTTAGCATTGCTTCCCTAGCCCTACATAACCACTAATCTAATTTCATCTTTATAAATGGGTTTATATTTACATTTTCTATAACTGGAATCATACAATATGTAGTACTCTGTGGTCTCCTTCACTTAGTATAATGTGGGTTTTTTTTTTTTTTTTTTGTCTGATATTAACATTTTGTAGTATTAACCTACATTTGTTCAGCTTCAAAGAAAAAAGGTCTTACATATGCAATTTTAGCCATATTCATATTTCACATAATTATATTTCACGTAATATATTTAGTTAATAGCACAGTATTTGTCTTTTTGTGTCTGGCTTGCTTCACTCAACATAATGTCCTCCAGATTCATCCATGTTGTCATATGTTTCATGACTTCATTTCTTCTTACCACTGCATAATATTCCATTGTGTATATACACTACAATTTGTTTATCCATTCATCAGTTGATGGACACCTGGGTTGTTTCCAACTTTTGGCTATCATGAATAACACTGCTACAAACATAGGTGTGCAGATGTCTGTCTGTGTCACTGCTCTCAGTTCTTCTGGGTATATACCTAGCAATGGTATTACTGTGTCCCATAGCAAGTCTATATTGAACTTCCTTAAGAACTGCCAAACAGTCCTCCAGAGTAGCTGTACCATTCTGCATTTCCACCAACAGTGAATAAGTGTTCCTATCTCTCCACATCCTCAAACATTTACAGTTTTCTGACTTTAATAGCAGCCAGTCTAATAGGTGTGAAATGGTATCTCACTGTAGTTTTGATTTGCATTCACCTAATTGCTAGTGATGTTTAACAATTTTTCATGTGTTTCTTCACCATTTGTATTTCTTCTTTGGACAGTTGTCTTTTAAAGTCTTTTGCTCATTTTTTAATCAGATAGTTTGTCTTTTTATTGTTGAGCTGTATGATCTCTTTATATATCATGGATCTTAAATACTTATCAGATATGTGATTGCCAAATATTTTCTCCCATTGAATTGGTTGCCTTTTTGACAAAATCCTTTGAGGTGCAAAAGTGTTGAATTTTGAGGAGGTACCATTTATCTATTTTTCTTTTGCTGCTTGTGCTTTGAGTGTAAGGTTTAAGAAACTACCTCCTACCACAAGATCTTGAAGATGTCTTCCTACATTTTCTTCTAGGAGTTTTATGGTTGTCGCTTTTATATTTAGGTCCTTGACCCATTTTGAGTTAATTTTTGTAGAAGGTGTGAGATAGGAGTGTTCTTTCTTTCTTTTGGATATGGTTCTCTCAGCACCATTTGTTGAATAGACTGTTCTGGCCTGGCTGGGTGGACTTAACAGCCTTGTCAAAAATCACTTGACTGTAGATATGAGGGTCTATTTCTGAGTTTTTGATTAGGTTCCATTGGTCAATCTGACTGTCCTTATGCCAGTACCATGCTGTTTTTCACCACTGTAGCTAAGTAATATGCTTTAAAGTCAGGAAGTGAGAGTCCTCCAACTTCGTTCTTCTTTTTAAAGATATTTTTGGCTATTTATAGCCCCTTACCCTTCCAAATAAATTTGATTATTGGCTTTTCAATTTCTGCAAAATAAGGCTGTAGGGATTTTTATTGGGAATGCATTGAATCTATAAATCAGTTTGAGTAGAATTGACATCTTAACAATATTTAGTCTTCCAATCCATGAACACACATTGTCTTTCCATTTATTTAAGTCTTCTTCGGTTTCTTTTAGCAATGTTTTGTAGTTTTCTGAATACAGGTCCTTCATGTCCTTTAGTTTATTCCTAAATATTTTATTCTTTTAGTAGCTATTATAAATGGAATTTTTTTCCTTATTTTTCTCCTCAGATTGCACATCAGTAGTGTATAGAAACGCTATTGATTTTTGCATGTTAATCTTGTATCCCACCACTTTGCTGAACTTGTCTATTAATTCTAGTAGCTTTGTTGTGGATTTCTCAGGATCTTCTAGATATAGGATGATATCATCAGAGAATAGTGAAAGGTTTACTTCTTCCTTTCCTATTTGGGTGCATTTTATTTCTTTAACTAATTGCTCTAGCTTAGAACTTCTAGCACAATACCTAATAATGTGACAGTGGGCATCCTTGTCATGTTCCTGATCTCAGTGAGAAAGCTCTCAGTCTTTCACTGTTGAGTACAATGCTAGCTGTAGGTTTTTCACATATGCACCTTACCATATTGAGAACACTTCTTTCTATTCCTATCTTTTGGAGTGTGTGTGTGTGTTTCTTTTTATCAAGAAAGGGTACTGTATTTTGTCAAATGCCTTTTCTGCACCAATCGAGAGGATCATATGATTTTTCTTCTTCATTTTATTGATGTGGTTTGTTATACTAATTGATTTTTTGTGTGTTGAACCACCCTTGCATACCTGGGATAAAACCCACTTGATTGTGGTGTATAAATCTTTTAATGTACATTTGTTTTCTGTTTGCAAGTATTTTGTTGAGGATTTTTGCATCTATATTCATTGAAGATATTGGTCTGTAATTTTCTTTTTTCATAGTATCTTTACCTGGTTTTGGTATTAAGGTATTGTTGGCTTCGTAGAATGAGTTTGGTAGCATTCTTTCCTGTTCAATTTTTTGGAAGAGCTTGAGCAAGATTGGTATTAGGTCACCTTTGAATGACTGGTAGAATTCACCTGTCACGCCATCTGGTCCCTGGCTTTTCATCTTTGGAAGGTTTTTGATGACTGTTTCAATCTCTCCACTTGTGATTGGTTTCTTGAGGTCTTCTATTTCTTCTAGGGTCAGTGGAGGTGGTTCGTGTGTTTCTAGAAATTTGTCCATCTCATCTACATTTTCAAGTTTTTTGATGTACAGTTGTTCATAGTATCGTCTTATCATCTCTCATTTCTGCGGGGTTAGTGGTAATGTCCCCCTTCTCATTTCTGATTTTGTTTATTTGAATCTTCTCTCTCTCTTCTTTGTCAGTCTAGCAAAGGGCTTGTCGATTTCGTGGTTCTTCTCAAAGAACCAACTTTTGGTTTTGTTGATTCTATTTTTGTTGTTGTTGTTGTTCTCAATTTCATTTATTTCTGCTCTGATCTTTAATATTTCTTACCTTCGGCTTGGTTTGGGATTGGTTTGCTGTTCTTTTTCTAGGTCCTTCAGGTGTGCAGTTAGGTCTTCAATTTTAGCTTTTTCTTCTTTTTTAATGTAAAAAAAAAAAAAAAGGCTATAAATTTCCCTCTCACCACTGCCTTTGCAGTGTCCCATAGGTTTTAATATATTGTGTTCTCATTTTCATTCATCTCAAGATATTGCTGAATTCTCTTGTAATTTCTTCTTTGACCCACTGGTTATGTAAGAGTGTGTTGTTTAATCTCCATATATTTATGAGTTTTCTCTTTTTACATCCATTATTGATTTCCAGCTTCATTTTGTTATGATCAGAGAAAGTGTTTTGTATAATTTCAATCTTTTAACATTTATTCATTCTTGTCTCGTGACCCAACATATGGTCTATCTTGGAGAAGGATCCATGAGCACTTGAAAAGTATGTATATCCTGCTGTTTTGGGGTGCAATGCCCTATAGATGTCTATTAGGTCGAATTCATTTATCATATTAATCAAGCTCTCTGTTTCTTTATTTATCCTCTGTCCAGATGTTCTAGCCAATACTGAGAGTGGTGTATTATTGTAGAGACATCTATTTCTCCCTTCAGCTTTGTCAGTGTGTGTCTCATGTATCTAGGAGCACTGAGATTAGGTGCATAAATATTTAGTATAGTGATTTTTTGTTGCTGAATTGCCCCTTTTATTTATTTTTACAATGACCTTCTTCTTCCCTTTTAACAGTCTTGATTTAAAATCTATTTTGTCTGATATTAGTATCACTACTCCAGCTCTTTTTTGGTTACTATTTGCATGGAATATCTTTTTCCAACATTTCACTTTTAACCCGGTTGTATCCTTATGTCTGAGGTGAATCTGTTGTAGACAACCTATAGATGGCTTATATTTTTTTTAATCCATTCTATCAGTCTATGTCTTTTGATTGAGGAGTTCAAGCCATTAACATTCAATGTTATTACTGTAAAGGCATTACTTACTTCATCCATTTTGACCTTTGGCTTTCTGTTGTCATATCATACTATTGTCTATCTTTTTATCCTTTAATTTACCCTTTCTAATAATCTTCATTTCTACACTCTTTTCCAAGTCCCTTGTCCTTGTTTTTTCCTTTCAGGCTGCAGCATTCCCTTTAGTATCTCTTGTAATTCTGGTCTTTTGGTAACATATTCTATCAGTTTTTGTTTGTCTTTGAAGACTTTGAACTCACCCTCATTTTTGAAGGACAGCTTTGCCAGATGCAGAATTCTTGGCTGGCAATTTTTCTCTTTCAGTACCTTAAATACATCATACCACTTTCTCCTCTCCTCCATGGTTTCTGATGAGAGGTTGGCACTTAATCTTATCAAGGTTCCCTTGTATGTGATGCTTTGCTTTTCCCTTGCTGCTTTCAGAATCCTCTCTTTATCTCTGATGTTTATCATTCTGAATAGGAGGAATCTCGAGGTAGGTCTATTTGGATTTATTCTGTTTGGGTGCATGTCCTTGAATATTGATATTTATGTCTTTCATAAAGGTTGAGAAGTTTTGTCATTTCCTCAGATATTCTTTCTACCCCTTTTCCATTTTCTTCTCCTTCTGGGACAATGATAATTTGTATGTTTTTGCATTTTGCATTGTCATTCATTTCCCTGAGACTTTGTTTCATTTTTTTCCATTCTCTTCTCTTTCTGTTCTCCTTTCTTTTCCAGCTCAGATATTGTTTCTGAAATCACTAATTCTGCTTTAAAACAATTCAAATCTGCACTTATGTGCCTCTAATATATTTTTAATCTCATCCATTGTATCTTTCATTCCCATAAGGTCTGTTACTTTTTTTTATTTTATTTTATTTTATTTATTTTTTTTTATTTTATTTTACCAGGAGGTCCCGGGGATCGAACCCAGGTCCCTCCATATGGTAGACGGACGCCCAACCAGTTGAGCCACATCCGCCCCCAAGGTCTGTTACTTTTGATTGCAGGCTTTCAAATTATTCTTTATGTTCACCCAGTGTCTTCTTAATATCCTTTATCTCTTTAGTCATATTTTCTTTCAATTCCTTAAATTGTTTTAGGAGAGTTATGTGATTATCATTGACTAATTGCCTTAAATCCTGTATCTCTTCAGGATCACTGGTTTTTCCCTTTGGCTGGGCCATCTGTTTCTGTTTCCTAGTAATTTGTTGCTGATGTCTAGGCATCTGAATATGTTTGATAAATTTACTCTGATGGCCAATTTCTCTCTCTTGCCTATTTTTTCCCAGCTCTTCTTTGATATTTGGTTCACCTTATCCTAATTCTTTTTTTTTTTTTTTTTAGATTTATTTATTTATTTACTTTTATCCATCCCCCCCCCATTTTTGCTGTTTTTGTGTCCATTTACTGGGCAATTCTCTGTGTCTGTTTCCTGCCCTCTTTTCTCATCCTTTTCTTCCTGTCTTCACCAGGATTCAATCCTGGGAACCTCCGATGTGGGAGAGAGGTGTCCTACTGCCTGCGCCACCTTAGTTCCTGTTTTTTTTTGGCATGTCTCGTCTTGGCTTTCCCTTGTGTCACTCTTCTATTACATCATCATCTTGCTGCATGGCTCGGTGGGGCCTGATGGTACACCTACACATGGGGCTTGAGGGGCTCACCCGCTCATGGGACCTGACAGCTCGCATGCCTTCTATATTTTTCTGTTTTGAATTTTTACCAGGAAGTCCCGGGGATCGAACCCAGGTCCCTCCATATGGGAGATGGATGCCTAACCATCCATTGGCTCTTTCTCCATTGTTTTTATGAGAGAACTGAGCCTTGCCTGCCTAATCTGACTCCATCTTGCCACAATCCTATGTTTTACTTTTTGAGGAACTGCCAAATGGTTTTCCACAGCAGCTGTGTGGCTTTACAATCCAATCATGAGCCACACCTGCTCCCCCATCCTAATTTTTTAAAATTGCCCAGCTTAAGTTATCAAAATCATGCCAGGGACTCACTAATTAGGTATAGATTTTCTCCCAGAAGTTAGAGAACAGAGAGACCCAAGTGCAGTTTTTTTCCATACAATTTCCATACCAGCCAGCAGATGATACTAGTTGGTGCACCGTTCCATGGAGGTGTATCTCTCTCTGTTTTCTTATGTTTTGGTCTTGCCAGAGCCAAGATTCAAAGCACGCTCTGCTGGCTGAATTCACTGAAGAAAAGCCCTCCAATTACCCTTCTCTTTTCGTTTGTAACAGCTGACAGGAAAGAATACATTTGTTCCCCTCTCAGTCAGCTGCAGTGAGCCAGGGGTTTTACTCTATCTCAATATCTTGGGGTTGGGGGAGGGGAGCCGTTCCTGTTGGCTGGGAGGTTTAGTAAGTCACAGTTTGTTGTTTTGAGTTCTTCTCTCTCTGTCCCTTACCCTCCTGGGAGTTGTGAAGCACTATCCTCGTCTGCTGAGCCCCAAAGCAGGTCCCGCAGACAGCTTTTGGTTCTTTCTCCATTGTTTTTGTGAGAGAACTGAGCCTTGCCTGCCTAATCTAACTCCATCTTGTCACAATCCTATGTTTTACTTTTTGAGGAACTGCCAAATGGTTTTCCACAGCAGCTGTATGAATTTACAATCCAATCAGCAATGTACAAGAGTTTCAATCAAGAGTTTCAATTTCTCGATATCCTTGCCAGTACTGTTATTTTCCTTTTTTTAAATTATAGCCACCCTAATGGATGTGTATATTGGTACCTCATTGTGGTTTGGATTTGCATTTCCTAATGAATAATGATGTTGAGTATCTTTTCATGTGCTTGTTGGTCTTTGGAGAAATGGCTAGTCAAATATTTTGCCTATTTTTTTTTTATTTTTTTATTTTTTTTAATTTTTATTATTTTGCCTATTTTTTAATTGGGTTGTTTGTCTTTTCTGTTGTTGAGTTGTAAGAATTCTTTATAAATTCTAGATAGTAGATCCTTATTGGAAATAGGACTTCCAAATATTTTCAACCCAAAAAGAAGGTTGTCTTTTCACCTTCTTGATACTGTCCTTTGATGCACAAAAGTTGTTTTGTGTTTTTTTTTTTTGATGGTCTAATTTATATATATTTTTTTTTATTTTGTTGCTTGTGATTTTGGTGTCATATTTAAGAATCCATTGGTGAAATCCAAGTTCACAAAGATTTACCCCTATGTCTTCATCTAGAGTTTTATGGTCCTAGCTTTATACTTATTCACTGATCCATTTTACCTAACTTTTTCATATGGTGTGAGGTAGGGGCCCAGATCCGTTCTTTTGCATGTGGATACCCAGTTTTCCCCGTACTATTTGTTGAAAAAGACTATTCCACCCCCATTATTATTGGTTCTCTTGTTGAAAATCAGTTGGCCATAGATGTGTGGGTTTATTTCTGTCTCTCAGTTCTATCTTTATGCCAGTACCAGACTCTTTTGATTACTGTAGCTTTGCAGTCAACTACATTTTGAAATTGGGAAGTGTGAGTCTTCCAACTTTGCTTTTCTTTTTCAGGATTGTTTTTGCTATTCAGGGCCCCTTGCAGATCCATATGAATTTGAAGATTGGCTTTTATATTTCTGCAAAAAATGCTGTTGGAATTTTGATAGAAATTGCATTGATTCACTAGATCCTTTTGGATAGTATTGCCATCTTAAAAATATTAAGTGTTTCAATCCATAAACCTAGGATGTCTTTCCACTTATTTGGGTTTTCTTTAATTTCTTTATTGATGTTTTATAGTTTTCAGTGTCTTTTACCTTCTTGGTTAAATTTATTTCTAGGTATTTTGTTCTTTTGGAATGGAATTGTTTTCTTAATTTCTTTTTCAGATTAGTCATTGCTAGTATATAGATACACAGCTGAACTTTTTTGTGTTACTCTTGTACTCTGCAACTTTGCTAAACTCTTTTATCAACTTGAGTAGTGTTTTTTTTATTCTTTGGGATTTTCTATATATAGAAATTGTGTCATCTGTGAATAGAGATAATTTTACTTTTTCATTTCCAACTTAGATACCTTTTATTTATATTTCTTGCCTAATTTCTCTGGCTAGAACTTTCAGTACAATGTTGAACAAAAGTGACAAAAGCAGGCACCCTTGTCTTGTTTCTGATCTTTGGGTGAAAGCTTTCATTCTTTCACTACTGAATATGACATTAGCTGTGCATTTTTAATATATAGTCATTATCAGGTTGAAGAAGTTCCCCTTTCTTCCTAGTTGTTGAGTGTTTGTTGTTTTTATCATGAAAGGGTGTTGGATTTTGTCAAATGCTTTTTCTGCATCAATTGAGATAATTGTTTTTTCCCCCTTTATTCTATTAATGTTGTATATCGATGCTTTGGTTGATCTTTATAAGTTGAACCACTCTTGCATTCCTAGGACTAGTTCCACTTAGACATGATGTATAATCCTTTTAATATGCTGCTGGATTGAGTTTGCTAGTATTTTGTTGAGGATTTTGGCATCTATAGTCATTAAGGGCTTGGTCTGTAGTTTTCTTTTCTCATGGTATCAGGGTAATACTGGCCTCATACAATAAATTGGGAAGTATTCCATCCTCTTCTATTTTTTGTTTATTTTTTGGAGAAGTATACTTCTGAATATACTGAAAGTATACTGAAGAATACTTTGAGAAGTATTGGTGTTAATTCTTCTTGGAATGTTTGGTAGAATTTGCCAGTGAAGCCATCTGGTTCTGGCTTTTCTTTTTTGGGAGATTTTTTATTACTAATTTAAATCTCTTTATTTGTAGTAATTCTGTTCACATTTCCTATTTCTTCTTGAGTCAGTTTAGGTAATTTGTGTGTCAATTTGTCCATTTCAGTCATGTACCTTTTATAATCCTTTTTATTTCTGTAAGGTTGGTAGTAATGTCCCCACTTTTATTTCTGATTTTAATTATTTACATGTACTCCTTTTTCTTTGTCAATCTAGCTAAAATTTGTCAATTTTGTTGATCTCTTCAAAGCACCAAGCTTTGGTTTTGTTGATTCTCTCTATTGTTTTCTATACTCTATTTTGTTTATCTCTATTTTCATGTTTATTATTTCCTTCCTTATTATTCTGGGCTTAATTTGCTCTTCTTTTTCTAGTTCTTTAAGTAGTAAAGTTAGGTTATTGACTTGAGATCTTTCTTCTTTTTTAATGTTGATGTTTACTTCTATAAATTTCCCTCTGAACACTGTTTTCATTGCATCCCATAAGTTTTGGTAGGATATATCTCTTAATAAATTTAACATTCTCTACTCTATCCTGTCCCTGTCCAAGACAGTTGTGTATTCTCATTCAATATATTTTCTCTTAAGCCCTTTAAAACACCTTGAGGAAATGGTAAAACTATAAATACAAAAACTCATGATCCTGGCTCTTAAATGGTGTATTACGTGTTTTAAGGAATTTTTTTTTTAGTAGGAAACACTTGCAAGATAATTTCCTATAGGAATATAATAGTGAACTATACCCTTAATTAAAGATTTTAAAATGAATAGAAAAGGAATATATAGAAATTTGAAGAAATTTTTATGATCATTTATATTAGAATAAGTGATAGCCTAATAAAAGCAGGCATTTATGAGAACTCATCTGAATGCTGTTTTTCTATTTGACTCACAATTCATTTAGAAAACAAGTTAGATTGAGAAGATTTCCAAATAGCTACTTCCCTTAGGCAAATAAATAACCGGGCACCTCTCTCTCTGAGGAATTAATCATTATATATTTGAACCTGCTAAAAGCAATTATGACACAGGATGGAGCAACTATAAAATATATGGTTGTTTTTGTTGTACAGGATGTACCTTTATCACTTGCTTACTCTCTTTGAGGGATCATTTACATCGACTCAGATTGTAATCAGGAAGCAAGATATCCCTTGATGTCACATTAAAAAGACTTGTGAGTCTTACAAACTACAGGGAAATGATAAATGGATAGCCTGTAGGATTGAAACAGCATTTTAAAATGGGTTCATTTTTCTTGCAGATGTCCTTGGGGGACAGTACTTCTGCCTCTTGGAACATACTTTGTTTTGATGTAGATCCCATACTAAGGCAATGACCCTTTTTGATAGTTTGTCAGCATCTTTGAAACACCAACTGTATCCACCTGACCTTATAGATTTGTTAGGCATTGAATGAATACTGTGTGTGAAAATATTTTGGAGGGATCAAAAAGTAGAAGGTTGATGATACAGGTAAGTTGATGTCTTTAAAAAGAGACCATGAAATATTGTGTCAGAGAATTCATCAAGAACCAATTGTAGGTTTCAAATGTTTGTAGAATATTTAAATGAATTTTGGTATTTTAGATTTAAAGAGTGGTTTTATTGAACTTCAGAGCTCTTAGTATGAGAAGCAAGGAATTAATGAGTTTAAAGAAATTCAGGGTTTTAATAGCAGAAGCAGTAATATGCCCATATGATTGTTAGTTTAAAAGGGAAAATCAGTAAATGATGCTTAGAAAGAATATTTCAAGACCAACTATTTTGATTTTACTAATCACGGAAAAATTGGGAAAGTGTTCTCTTACCTTCTGATTCCTCTTTTTTTTTTTTTTTTTTTTTTTCTGTTTTCTGATAAACGTTGGTATTCCCCATCCCAGGACTTTATCTTCTCTTCCTCTATGCCTTTTCCCTATGTTATATCAATCAGGACCAGGGCTTCAGTCACTTATATTCCAATGACTTCCATATCTTTGCCTCTAATTCTCCTCTGAGCACTGGACCACTGTTTCCAACTGTTTGGATGTGTTAAAAGTATCCAAACTAAACATATAAAAAATTGATCTTTTTATCTACACATCAGCTTCTACTTCTGAATCTCTATCTTGGCTAATGGCATCACCATTAGATTAGTTAAGCTAACTCTAGCTTCTGGGTGAATCCCAAAATCTTAGTTGCTTAACACAATAGATGTGTATTTCTTACTAATGCAGAGTCCAATCAATGGGAAGTGGATATGGGCTCTGCTTCATTCAGTCTTTCAGGGATCAAGGCTAGCAGAAGCTTTTCTTTTTATCACCCTGGGCCCTGACATAAAAAGCTGGTAGAGGAAGAGAATGGAAGACAGACCCAGAGAGATTTTTGTGAATCAAAGTTTGAGAGTGGTGCTCCTCATTTCCACCACATTCCTTTAGTAATAATTCATTTAATGCCCTCACCTAATTGCAAGGTTTGTTGGACTATGTCAGCTGGCTGTGTGCTCAGAAGTAAGAAGGAATGAGTTTGATGAGCCTATAGGAGTATCTTTGGTGACTTGTCTTCCCATTCCAATTAAATACCTTTTCATCTTTGAGTTTTCCTTCTTTCTTAGTCATTTAATTCTATAAATAAATCCTGTCTCTCAAATCTATCCTCCCCTATCTATTATTTTTACTCACTTGCCCAGCCGGGACCCTCATTTCTTCCTCAGACTTTGGAATAGTTTTCAAAATGGACATCTTGATTGTAGTCACTAAAATCCAACCTTCATTTTGTCAACATTGTTTTTTTTTTTTTTTATAATTCCGAACTAATTATATCGCTCTAATGCTTGAACATGCGTCAGTAGCCTCAGGATAAAATAAAAACTCTGTGGCAAGGTACAGAGGGCTTCGACTTTTGGTTCCATGTCTCATCCTCTGCCTGGTGAACATCTAGTCACTGCTGCTTCTGTGATGCCTTTCCCTGTGGTCCCTACTCCCCATAAGCTTCTTCCTCAGTGGTGCTTTGTGTGGCTAAAATAATAAATAGCATATTTCTCACTAGTGTATAAGCTCCACAACATCTTGTTCACTGCTAGCCCTAGAAATCTTTGCACTTAGTAAGCACTCAATAAACATTGGATGAATTGATGGTAGTTTTTTGGTGTACATATCAGTTTGCCATATTGAATTATATATAAATTAAAGATGAAAATCATACCTACTAATTCCTGAATTAGTAATTTCTGCATGCTACAGATTTTTAAAAAAATGTTTCTGGATTGAGTAAAATGGGTCTTAGAATATATGAGAATAAATTAATGAGCATGGTTGGCTTAAGATGTAACAAGGTGGTTCTGAAAAAAGAAAGAATTAGATATGTACATGCATATGACATCATCATTTCGTTATTTAAAAAATACTTATGACTGCCAATTATGTGCCAGGATTGTCTTAGGCACTAGGGACACACCGATGAGTGAAAACAGACACAGCTGCTGCTATAGTACATGTGGCTCCTGATCCATTTATTAAAGCAAACTGGGTCAAGCATACTGAGACAGTTAACATTAAGAAAGTGTATGACAAGGGATCCCAGCTTATACTATGAAGTCCGAGTAGTAGTCCTTGAAAAAATGGCACTTAAGCTGAAATCTGAAGGATGTGAAGGCATTAACCAGGTGGAAGAGAGGAAATGGGTGATTCTCACAAAGGAAGTAGGCTTTCCTGCTGTCAGAGGAAATGTGGTTATATTTGAAGATCCAAAGTAGACCAGCATGTCTAGAGCACAGAGAGTGAGGGGGCAAGTGGTGCAAGATAAGGCTGGAGAAGCAGGTAGGGGCACTAAACAGAAGACCAGGATACAAATTTTAGTCTTTATCCTAAAAGCAATAGAAAGCCTTTGAAGTTTTAATTAAATGAGTGAGGGATGATAAATTATTTGTTTTGAAGAAACCATTCTGGCTGCTGTAAAGACTGGGGTCAGAGGAGATATGTGGAGACCAGTTAAAAGTCTCTTGAAATTTTCCTAGTAGGGGATGACAGTAGCTTGGATTAGCAGAGTAGCAGGGGAGATAGAAGTGAATGGCTTTGGGAGTTCTATAAGAGGTTAGTTGACAAGATGTAATGAATTGGATGTATTAAAGAAAAACTTGGTGGTTTCATTTACTGAAATAGAGAATATTGGAAGAGAATCAGTTTTTTCTTGGACATTTTAAGCTTGTCATTACCAATAACTGTGACTCTCCTTAATATCAATGCCAAATACCCTCTTACCACTAGTTCTTATGTTTTCTGCTCATTTGTCTTATATCCCTAGTCTAACATTTCTTTTCCCACCAGCACCTATAATCCATTGATCTCTCACCATTTCACTGCTTCTCACTCCTCTTGTGATCTCATTGCCCACTATATTCAACTTATATTTATTCCATAACATCATTATAATTACTCCCTTCTATACATCCTTGAGTCCCTTGACCTTCTCTTGCTTCATTCTATCTTCTTGGAAAAATCACAGCCCTCCTTAAATTCAAATCTCAATCTGCTCCTTGTCTCCCTTCACACTGAAATCAGACAGACAGACAGATACACACACACACACACACGTACACACAGTCGTTCTGAGTGGGCTCATTTTACATGATCACTAACCTCCAATGGGCCCATAATGCTGCCTCTCTCCTCTCTCTCCTGCATTTTCACTCCTGCCCACCAAAATCTTTTTCTCAACCTCACTTTTCTCTCTGGTTAATGCCTCCTTTTATTCCTTCACTTAACATTGAAACACCTCAAAAGAGTTGTTTGTACTCACTGACTCAATTTTATCTCTTCTAATTCTCTCTTGCATCTATTCAATCAGGCTTTCACACACATTACTTTACTTATCCTGAATCAAAATGAATCAAGGTCACTGGGACCCCCAAATCATTTTTCAATCCTCATTTATTGACCTATTGTCATCATTTTTCATAGGGATCACTCTTTCGACTTTGAAACTCTTTTTTCTTTCAAGCATCACATTCTCATGGTTTTACTTCCCTTTCTGGATGCTCTTCTCATTTTCTTTTACTGGTTCCTTCACATCTCCCTGACTTTTAAACATTGAGAACTCAGATCTCATTTCTTGGACCTCTTCTCTGACTTACTTCTTGAGTGATCTCCTCCAGGCTCATGAATAAATACCATATATAGAAATGAAGACTCCCCAACTCTTTTCTCTAGCCTAGACTTGTGTATCCAACTTGAGAACTCCACTTGGATGTTTAATAGGTGTCTCAGAATTCACATGTCCCAAAATGAATTTCTGAAATTACATGTTTTTATGTATTTTTGTTTCTATTTATCTCCTCTCAGCTAGAATATATGAGTATATGTGTTTTGTTCACTGCTGTACTATCAGTTCTTAGAACAGTGCTTCACCCATAATAGATATCAATATTTGTTAAATGAATGAATTAGTTAATTCAAGTGCACGTAATAAGAAGGCAGTTAGATCTATTTATGAGTGTGGAATTCAGAAAAAAAGGTCTTCATTGGATAAATAAATTTGGGACTCACTTGCATATAGATAGGGTGACTATATATTTAAATTGAACCTGAACAGTCTGGGCATAATTGTTAATAGGCATTCCCCTACCTTTATTCTTAAATATGTTCTAGTTTGAGTGATAGATTGTATAGTTCCTCTAAAAATACATGATAACTGAAACCTAGGACTGGATGAAAGTGTGTAGAGTGAAAACAGAAGAGGATCTAGGAAGAGCCCTTAGGTTCTCCACCTTTTAAAGGCTGGTAGAAGAGGAGGAGTCTAAAAATGAGATTGAGAAGAAGTCAGAGAAATGGAAAGAAAACCAGAAAAGTATGACGAAAGCTAAGAGAAAAGAGTGGTTGAAAACGGAAGAGGATGGTTAATGGAGTCAAAGTCTATTGATAAATAAGGACTGAAATTTACCTGTTAGATATCTTGAAAGTAAATGATAACCTAACGGATAGCCCTTTTGGTGGAGTTTTGAGGGAAGAAGCCAGATAGATGAAATAGCGGGAGGAGTATGAAGTCAGCAAGTTATAGAAAATTCAGCTATTTTGGTTGTGACTCTATGAGAGAAGGGGGAAATTCTGGATTACGCACTTAGATTATGTGCTTAAGTCTCTAACAAAGCAGCAACACCAAAACAAAAAACATCAAAAAAAATAATAAAAGAATTTAGTATTTAACAATTTCAGAAATGAGAAAATAAAAGAATCATCTTCAATGACTCATAATTTTATTAGATCTTCTGTCAGTGATTTTAATGTTTGAATTATATATGGGCTAGAGCACCTCAATACTTAGGTCTTCTGAAAGATCCAATCTAGATCTGTATGTGGTTATAACTGGAAGTGGGAATGACAGTTTAAGTGTTGATGGAAAGGATCTAGATGACAGAGGCCAGCTGAATAAAGAGAAAAGAGATTAATGATGGTGGCATTATATCAGAGAAGGTGGGAGGGGATTGGATCTGAGGACAGATGGAAGGATTGACCTTAAATAGGTGGAAGGATACCTGTTCTACTGTAACTGGAAGAATGAAGGAGAGGCTTGGTGCATATATTGATGGGTTTGGAGAATTGGATATGGGAGAGAAGGGGCTTTGCTATCTGAGGTCTTGAATTTCTCTGGGAAGTAGGGGCAAGGCCATCTGAGTGAGGGAGGTATCTGGGGGCTGGGGCTTAAAGCAGAAGAGTAAGAAGTCAATGACTCAGGAAACAATTCTCAGGGCTCTTTTCAGGTCATCACAAATCATTAGTAGACAATTCTTCACTACCTTGGTAGTTAGAGGAAATAATCATCTCTTTCTTTGATGGAGTAAAAAGTCACAGAGGGAGAAGTATTTAAGGGTAGCATTATTCTTAAGGGACCATATATCTACTTTTTTTGTTATAGAATGAGTCAACATATGCATGTGGGAAAATGGTAGAGATAGTTCAGAGAAAAACACTCTGGAAGGCAGTCTAATGTTTTGTTCTTCCAGGACAGTCAAATTGAGTAAAACTAAGGTTTTTTCTCAGAGATAAAATTCACACTGGACTCGGTGCGAGTTGAGACACCTAAGTCATAATTCTGGTTTCTCTCTTTGGGTTTCAGTATACTTATCAAGAAGAGATGAATTGGTGATCTTATTTTCTTTCCACTTCTATAATTCATGAGTCTATAGCATTCTATCTCCATCTTGGTTTCCAAGTGACAGGCAGGGGTGTAATGGGTTTCTTTTTAGAGTTGAAAGTACTCTTCTATGTCTGGATTTCTGTTCCAAAGTATTGGATTTCAAGGAGGCCTGATAAAATTTACTCTTCTTGCTGACCAGAATTTTGAACCAATTAAGACAAAAGGCAAGGCAGCCAGGCAGACATAGATTAAAATGTCTTACTTACTACTAGTAACTCCAATATTGTGGAATGTAGCTTTGAGCTTTGGATTAATGGGCTTATAATACTGAATCCCAGAATGAGGCAGACTTACCTACCAGATTCAAGGGAACACAAAAAATTGCAGGCCTTCTCACATTGGCCCTGGGAAAATTATAACCAGGGGAAGCAGAGCAGAACACAGGCTTTCTGCAGGCAGCCAGTTCCCTAAAGCCAAGAAGACAGGAGGGGGTAGAGTCACTTATTCTCATATTTTCTTCCAAACATACTGATCAAATAAGTTACTCCTCCTCAGGGGAGAAATATGCAAAGGGAAGAGAAAAAAGCCAGGGGTATTAAGCTACTTCATTGGCTTCTTTTCAATTTCCTTTGCTGGTTTCTCTTCATTTTCTTGATTTCTAAATATTGGAATGCTTCCAGGGTTCAGTCCTTATAATTCTTATCTATGCTGTTCTCTTCCCATTTGCTCTCTTCCAGTCTCATGGTTCTATATGCCGATGATTCTCAAATCCATATCTCCAGACTGAAATACTTCTTTGATCTCCAGAATCTCATCCTCTTGGATTTTTGCTCAAATGTCCCTTTCTCAGTGTAGCTTTCCCTGATTATCCTATATAAATACCTGGAAATCTCTACCCATCCCTTTCTACTGCTTTATTCTACTTTATTTTTTACATCAGCACCTGCCATAATATATGCTTACTATTTTGTTTATTGTCCATAGACAATGTCTTTTTTTTTTTTTTAAGATTTATTTTATTTATTTATCCCCCACCCCTCATTGTTTGTGGTCACTGTCTGCTCTCTGTGTCTATTTGCTATGTGCTCTCTATGTCTGCTCGTCTTCTCTTTAGGAGGTACTAGAAACTGAACCTGGGACCTCCCATGTGGAAATGAGGTGCTCAATCACCTGAGCCACCTTAGCTCCCTGGTTTGTTGTGTCTCTTATTGTTTTCCACTTTGTGTATCTTTTGTTGCATCATCTTGTTGCAGCAGCTCACCATGCCGGCCCACCATGCCAGCTTACCTTCTCCAGGAGGCACTGGGAACCTAACCCAGGATATCTGCTGCTTCCCAACAATGTCTTAATAATGAAACTTTCATGAGGGAAAGGTCTAGAATGTGCCTGGCACATAGTAGACACTCCATAAATATTTTTTAATTGTATAAATTAGTAAATGAATGTTAACATGCTCCTCCTACTGGGAAGGAAACATCAAGAGCAGGAAGAAACAGCCCTTCTCACATCAGACCAATAGGAACCAGGAGTACAAGAGGGTGACTGGGGTCTTACATGAACGAAGCATTGGGGTGGTCCTCTGGAAGAAGATATCTAAGAGTAAAGTGTCCAGGAGTGGGATTGAAATTGAAAGCAGGTTGTCCAAAGGGGCTGCCACTGGTGCAGAACCTAATACAAAGCAACGAAGTACCTAGAGTTCTCTCTAGTCACCAATTAAGACATCTTGGGGAGTTTTATTTTCTCTTCCTTTTCCATTTAAAGGCAAAAGAGAGGAAGGATAGAGCTACCCATGCTCATATCCTCACCTAAATTTACCAATCAAATAAGTCTTCCCTTCCCACTGTGAAGCCTCTGCCTTTGGAGACAGTGGATTATTATTGTACTACTATGCTAGACTCATTAATTTTTTAAAGTTGGTTTCCCCCACTACAGCGTGAATTTTTTGAATGCAGAGGCTATCTTATTCATATAAGCATTTCTAGAGGTGCTCAACAAATGCTATTTAAATGAGTTTGGGGGATTGTATAAAAGAAGAGAGAAAGGAAGTTAGAGGGCAGAAATAGCTGAATCCTGGACACAAAGTCTTATACAGAATACTCAAGGGCACAGTAGACTTTAGCTTTCAGGAACAACCTGTGGTTTAAGACTTAGTTAAACTGAAGATTGGGGGCTATTTAAGAGGTCAGAGGGCCTGGAGAAGAGATAAGAAATAAAGTCCCATTTCAAAGGTAGGATCTAATTCTTCTTATAAAATAATTACTATTGTTAATAATATTATTATTACTAATATTTATTATTTTGCCACAATATTGGTTTGGTAATCAAAGAAAGAATGGGGGTGGGGGCAGATCCTGAATGGAGTTGTTTAAACAGAGTGAGACTACACTGAGAACTGAAGCTTCAGTAGTGAGGTAAGACCAAATAAATGGTCCATCAAAAAATCTGGCTCTTATCGTGGTAGAAAAAAAAGGGGCCTTTCATTTTCCTATCAGGCATCCTATTATTAAATTGATCATTTATATTAAGCTTTAAAGATTAAAAATTCTAATAGTGTTATTAGGGTATTAAAATCAATAGAATAACTCCAGTAGTCGTCAAACTTGGAGATAATGTTGTTAAATGTAAATTTTACTGGTGGAAAAACTAAAATAAAAATGTATTATATTGGCTTGGTTTTATTGCAAATAAAATTAATTGCTTTGACTAAAATATATAGAAGCCAAAAAGAAAATTTAAGACTCTTTTAGAGCTGAATTGGGAATATATTGTCCTCTGGCTAGATAGCAGTGGTGTGTTGGTCAAACAAAATGAAGAGGGGGTGGGAGGAAGGAGGGAAGAGAAGAGCTGAGGGTGGGGTTCAAAAGAGGGTTTTCTCTTCTGTTCTTGACCAGTTGCATTGGATTTTACTGGACCAAATTATCTCCTATTGCCACAGTGGACCGATCAAATAAACAGAGGAGTTCTGGGACTTCTTTCAGGCATTCTTTCTTTCTGCTACCATCGTGGCCTCTGTCTAGCTTGGCAATCTATGGGAATCCATCTGGGTTCCTTCCTTGTTTAACATTTAGAAAGATGAACTTTGAGTTTGGGAGAGAAATAAGTAATTTCTTTCTTTTTGAAATGTTGATACATCTAATACCTTGCAACTCAAAGTGTAGTCTACGGACCTGCAGTACCTGCAGCACGGACATCACCTGGGAGCTTGTGAGAAATGCAGAATCTCATGCCCTACCAACTGACCTATGGAATCAGAATCTGCATTTTAACATGATCCCCATGGGTTTCATATGCACATTGTTTAAGAAGCACTGATCTAACATATTTTGTTTGCATTCCTATAAGGTGTCACATAGTCACACTAGTCAGTGAATTCTCGGGATGGGTTTGATTGGAACTGGATTCTCTATTAATTAATCCAGTGTCACATTTAGTCCTCACAACAAGTCTTCAACATAACTTAATCCTCAAATTGCAGATCAGATAGGATAGGTTAAGTAATTTAGCCAAGGTCATCCAGCTAGTGAATGGTGAAGGCATTCTACCCAGGTCTGACTGATTGCCAACTCTTTTTCCTGTTCCTCCACAATACTGCTTTTTTAAAAATTTAATCATGTGTAATTGTTTTTGCATTAGGAGTAAAAGCCCATTAGAAAATAAGGGTTTCAAAACAGAGTCCTTTTGATTGTGTTAAAAGAAAAAGGCCTTTCAATCATTCACAGATAATTTCAAATAGTGCTTTGCACTTCCTCCAGTGATGAAGTAAAGAAGACAGAGTGAGGCATCAGTGGTTCCTGACTTTTGGTGTAACTTGGGGAAGTAAAGGGACTGCATCCAGTTTTGCACACACTTCATTCTGCCCATCAGCTAACTTGCATCTTGTTGCTGCTGAGGCAGGTCCATCTGTTCAAGCTTGTGTTGAGCCAGGTGCTAAGAGTAATACTGGTTGTGTTATGTTAACGCTGCCCGTGTGCCTCCATGCAAACTTTAGTTCACAAGCTGTACGATTATTTGCATTTTCAATCTATTAGATTGCTTTGAAAAAAACCTGTGCCCAAAAGGCTATTTGAATGAATTATATTTGCCAAAAGAGTGTAAAACTATGGCCACCAACCAAATTATTAAGAACCATTGTATTTTTAGAATAGCTGTATTTTCCAGGGAGAGGTACAACTGAAGAAACTCCATAAAACACTGGAGATGACCCTGATCACCCTTTTGTTCTTGGAAAGCCCCATTCAGCTGCAAAAATTTGGGGAAAACCCAAAGCAACTGACATCTCCTTTGAAGACGGAGGATCCTTTGTGGCTTTAGCTCTGGAGTTGGAACCCAAATGGACCCATTTTAAGCTGAATGTCATTCTGTGTGGGTTGTGTAGACTACACAAACATTACTTGGGGGAAACTAGACAACTTAAAATGAAAAACAGATTGTGAGCATGAATAGAATAGAAGTAAGCATGTGGCAAGTTCTAGTATCTTTGGACTAGAGCTGGCTGTTCACAGGGAACACAGTTTTCAGTTGGGTGAGGGTAGGGCAAGCACTAATGTTTCATGATTGGTCTCTCAAGGTTCTCACTTGAAGGGGACTTTGTTGGTTCATCCTTGTAAAGGGCATGTGAATTTGTCTCTGGAGGAGACCTCCCTCATGGAGGTTTTGTTCCTTTGCATTTGCAGGCCCTATTTTTTCTAAAGAGATGATCTTGAGGGCCTCCAAAGCTTAGGAGATTTCAGAGCTGCACTGACTTCCTTAAGCGCGCTTGGGGCCTGACAGGTACACTCCTCACTCTCCATGGTCACACAGTCCTTCCCTCCTGCTCTTTTTCTGACTTTATGGAGAGAGAGGAGTCATGGACCCCAATGACCGATTATCTTGGCCGCCCCACCTCTCTGTTCAGAGTCAGGCCAACTCCTAAAGAGAGAGCGAGAAAGAAGGCGGGCCGGGGGTGGGGGGAGAGAAAGAGAAAAAGAAAGAAGGAAAGAAAGAGATAGAGAAAGAGAGAAAGAAAGGAAGAGAAAGGAAGGAAGGAAGGAAGGAGGGAGGGAGGGAGGGAAGGAAGGAAGGAAGAAAGAAAGAGAGAAAAAGAAAAAGGGCAAACCCATCCTAAATGTCAGTCCAATATCCACGGGGGCGAGCGACAGCAGGTAATTAGAAGCAATTAGCTGTCCCCTGCCGGGCAATTACCTTTTTCTCTCTTCCTCTCCCTTCCTCTTCCGTCTTTCCTCCTCCCGTGGCTCCCTAAGCAGCACTGTACGCTAAGCTGGCACAGGAATGAGGGATGAACTGAGCAGGGATGGGTCTCCTCCTCCTGCCGCCGCGGTGGCCGCCGCGGAGCAGTGCATTGTGGAGGCAGAGCGCGCCGCGACGCCTGTAGCTGCAGCTCCGAGACTGCGAGGCGCGGGGAACTGTCCGAGGTGCTGAGCGGCCCGGTCCGCTGCCCGCCCGCGCCCTGCGTGCCCACTTCACCGGACAGCTCCAAGTCCTGGTCTCGCTCCCACCCTCCGTCCCCACCCTCCGTCTGTCCGTCTGTCTGTCTCTCTCAACCTAGGGACGCAGCGGCTGGAGGAGATCATGGTGTTCGCTCCAGGTACCGCACCTTGCTTTTTCACCAGGTGCCCAGGCGGGGAGAGGGGTAGAGAAGAGGACCCAATAGGGAGAAAAGGCCTCTATCTTATGGCCCATCTGCGCGTTTCGGAGTTACTGTCTGGGAACGAGGGGTGGGAGAGTGCCCTCCGCGCGGCGTCTTCGCTCCTCTCCCCAGTCCACTTCATCTGTCCTCTGACAACCTCTGGCTCTTACTCTCCATCGTCTCACTGTTCCTCTTTCCCCCCGGCTTCGCCACACATCCCACCCGAGTGCAGGCACCTTGAGAACTGGGACCTTCGCCCGCAGCTCGGCGTCTACGCCGTAAGTGTCTAGGTGGGGCTACGAGTAGTGGGCTTCGGGCTACTTCGGTGGGAATGTTCTTCTCTGCCACTTCCCCGCCCCCTTCCCCTGCAGAAGTGGCAAAGTGACCCGGTTCCTCCCGGTCTCCTGAGGAGAGAAGCGGACGAAGCCAAGGAGAGAGAGACGAAAGGCAGAGGAGTGTACTCTTAAGGAATGAGACTAGAAACTCCGGTCGAAGACTGCAGCAGAGGCTGCTACTGCGGCGCCGCTGGCCTTTGCAGTGTCATTTTGGAGCTGGCGGTGAGGGACCTTGGTCCCTTTGCTGCTCTTTGTGGCTACAAGTTAGCGAAGAGTCAGTTTTGTGTGCGGATGACCCGCTTACCGGCTTGTGTGTTTGTGTGTGTGTGTGCGCGCGCGCGCGCGCGTTTGAGTGCGCCCACTGGAGCAAGAACCTAGCCGTGTATCACGTGGGGTCAGATTGAGTTAGAGAGCAGTTGGGAAAGTGTGGCCATTGTTAAGGTAGGAAGTTGTCTCTAGGGGGAGACGGGTAGATTCGAAATCTTTTTTTTTTCCTCCTAATATTCCAGGCTCTGCTTTCATTAACAGCCGCTGTGGAAAAAAGGGAGTGGGAAAAGTGTAGAGGGGCCTAGAACTCTATAACTTTATTATAGGTCTTTAATTTAGAAGGTTGATTTGTACTTGCTGTGGTCATGGGCCTCAGATACCAAGGGAAGAAATGGATTGTGCGTTTTTATGAGGAAGGAATTGAGTCTGAGCTTCAAAAACTTCAAGTAGAGAACTTGAGAGGAGGAAGTCACTTCCCACCCTATCCCGGTACGGATGATAACCCCTGAGGCAGGAAAGAATTTCTCTCAATTCTAACTCTCACCATAGGAGGAATGCTGTTTTGGCTCAGGAGCCCTTGTCCTGTTGCCCATCCTAAATAACTCAAGGGGAGAAAATGTTCTCTACAGTGAAGGACCCTCAACACAGGATCAGTGAAGTTGGAAAACAACAACTCTTTGCTGCATTTATAAACCACTTAACACTTTATAAAACATTTTCAAGCTATTATTTCATATAATCTTCAAATTACCCTGAAGGGTAAGCAATAATGTCTTTATTTTATCAACCTCAGAGAGGCTAATTCCAAATAGTCTCGTTAGCCTCAGCTGGAGTTTTCCGAACTCAGATTCTATTCCTTTCTTTTTGGCCTAAGGTCACATCTCTCCAGAGGGACAGCATGTCCTTCCATTTCCAAGGTTGGGGGCGGTGGACTTGTGTTGTCCAGAGTTAGGGTTATTGGATGATGTTAACAAGGCATTTTCTAAAAGCATGATCCTGGGAGAAAGATTGTGAATAAGTGGTGCAGAAATTCCGGGCTTGACCAACTTGGCTTTAGTAGCCCACAGTTTGGACAGGGCTTTACTTTTCCATTTTACTTCCTGGTTTCATATTAGGATTTTGTGTGTGTGGGGGGGGGTAGAGGGGAGTAGAAGAACTTATTCATAATGGACAGAAATGGTATAAATTGACCTGGATAAGTCTGAAACAGAAACTTGTGAAGAAACATTTTTTTGGATCATTTAAAAGTTTTTTGAGATTCTCTTGAAAAAAATATAAGGATTATTTTTAATGTAAGAACAGAGTGCTAAAAATATTGTCAACTTTTTTCTTGTCTGCTGATCATATGTCTTCTAATACATATAGTGATACTATTCTGAAAGAAAACCAGAGCAATGAAATATTTTTGAACTGCCAGATTTTCAGCAATACAACCTCATTGCTAGGACCATTCTAAATGTCTATAATCTGGGGATCCAGATGTTTTCCACTGGTTAAGAGAAGCACACCTCTTTTCTCCAAGTCAACTCTACACTCAGGAAGGAAGGGAAGAGAGGTATGTGCCAAGATCACTCCAAAATTAATAAAATGTTGTTAGCCAAGCTGCATATAAATTAACAATGAGCTATTCATAAAATTGGGTCAGTGGGTACATACCCTTCAAAACACATTGCAGCTCTTTGGATTTTAGCAAAGGGAAATAAGAGCCCTGAGATCTAGTTCTGTCCTTGCCTCTGTAGTCTGAGCAGCATTTGAATGATTTTGCTGCTGCTTTGCTTACCTTAAAAGCAAAGGTGAAAAGTGATAGAGATTCACAAAGCAAGTTTCATAATTACAGTGGAATGAGGGATAAATGGAATGTGATTTTATAAGTCTAATTAGGATTCATGCTTATCATATGGTATAAAAAAATCCTTGCATTTTCTTGTTTCAGTTAATCTATGGATTATAAGGAAAAGGACTTAAATTGGAAAGGGTCTTTGAGTTGTTTTTCAGTGTATATATGGCAGAAAAGTCAACTCCACACCTTTCCTCTTTCTTATACAATTAATAGACTTTATAATTTAGGGGCAGTTTTAATTTTGTGCACATCAATTTTTAAGCCCCTTAAAGGTAGGGCCATGGCTTCTAATTTTGAAGGATTTAAGTACCTGAAGCCTATGACTCATTTTTCTCTTACCTTTAAGGGATCTATACAAACTTAATAAGAGTTAAAGGAGGAATACAGTATAGATTTGTTAATTTCTCTATAAGTAACATGTATTCATAAATACAAGTTAAACTAAGCTGAGGCACATTATTTAGTCTAGAGACCAAAATAAGGACCTTTGTTTCCTTTCCCTAAACCTCCTATCTCTTCTCTTCTCATCCCCCCAAACTAAAGGTAGAATCTTCTTAGAACAATGTGAGAAGAGTTAGAAGCATTCCACCAGGGTCAAAAAAAGAGGTGAGATAACCAAAATGGAGAAATATTTTTGCTGACTTGGGTTCTTTAGTCTGTGGTTATAGCAAAAGCTTCCATTTGGGGGAGGGGGGAATTCTGGGAGGATGTGTCTGGCCTTCCCATATGGGGCTATTGGTTTTGTGGGAGAATTATCAAAGCATTCTTACCAATTTTTAGACATGGTCAAAATGGTTGTATAAAGAAATAATACTGGCCATTGGTGCTAGAAGTGAAAAAGTAGACACTTTCCTAGGAAGAGAAAGAGGGTATGCTCACAATTTTAAATCTCTTTTCAATGCCATGGTTTTACTCAAGAATTCCCGACTGTGAACAATCAGATTAGCAAGTCCTCCTCCCCTGAGGAAGAGCTAGTAAGGAATAGAGTGAGAGATGGAGAGTGAGGGTACAAGTTCTTTGTTCCTGGGCCATTCCCCACCTTCCCCAATGATTAGTATATACCTCAGGGTTTAATGCATCTCGCTTGTGGATGAGCCCAACACATGCTGTATTTCTTGTATGTTTGGATTGCCTTCAAGTCCAATATATCGTCAACTGAAAGGTATGGTAAGAAGGATTTCATGGAACAATAAAAATGGAACAATTGTAAGCAATTAGGCAGTGAGCCCCTTGATTTCTAAGCTTAGTTTGAAGAATATTTGGCATCAATAGTTCTAGAGAGAGCTAACAAAGATACTTAAGAAAATATTTATTGCAAAAATAACTTTTATTTATTTAAGTAAACCTCCTATGAATGAGAGACCAATGAATATATAAATTACATGACAGACTGTCATATCTGTAAGGTTTAAAATCTGCCAACCTGCATAAATTCTCTTCTCTAAGCAAAGAGGTTGTTTTTTTTTTTTTTTTTTTTTTTTTTTTTTTTTTAACTTTTACTCATTTATTATTTTTAAAAATTTACATAGAGTTAAATTGACTTTTGGGTGTACAGTTCTGAGTTTTAACACATGTATAAATTTGTGTAATGAACCATGACAATCAGGGTACAGAGCAGTTCCATTGCACCAAAAAAATTTCCTCATGCTGCCCCTTTGTAGTCAAACCCTTCTCCCAAGCCTTAACCCCTGGTGACCACTGATCTGTTCTCCATCCCTATAGTTTTGCCTTTTCCAGAATGTCATATAAATGGGACCATACAGCATGTAACCTTTTGAGACTGGCTTCTTTCACTGAGCTTGATGCCACTGAGATTCATCCATGTTGTTGCATGCTTAGAGAGTTCACTCCTTTTCATTGTTGAGTAGTATTCCATTGTATGGATGTACTCATAGTTATTTATCCCTTTCCCCATTGAAAGACATGTAGATAGTTTTCAATTTTTGGTGATTATGAATACAGTTGTGATAAACATTCCTGTACACATATGTGTGACCATAGGTTTTCCTTTTTCTAGTGTAAATACATAGGAAACTGATTCTTGGTTCTTATAGCAAGTGTATGCTTAACTGTTCTTTTGAAAGGCTAAGCCATTTTGCTGCAATGTTTGAGAGTTCCAGTTGCTCTTCATCCTGCTTATTCTAGTAGGTGTGTAGGGGTATTCATTTGTGTTTTAATTTGCATTCCCCTAAGGACTAATGATGTTGAGCATCTAAAAAATGGGCTTATTTGCAATATGTTTATCTTCTTTGGTGAAGTATCTGTTCAAATCTTTTGCCCATTTTGGGGGGATGGTAGTGGTCTTTGTTTTCTTTTTGTTGAGTTTTGAGAATTTTTTATATATTCTGGATATAAATCTGTTGTGAGATATATGATTTGAAAATGTTTTCCCTAGTTGTGGCTTGTCTTTTCATTCTTTTAACACTGTGTTTTCCAGAGCAAAATATTTTAATTTTGATACTTCATGTTTTTCTTTTATAGATTATGCTTTTGATATCTAAGAACTCTTTGCCCAACCCAAGGTCTTGAAGATTTTCTCCTATGTTTTCTTCTAAAAGTTTTATAATTTTTCATTTAGATCTATGAAAAGTTTTGAGTTGATTTTTTGGATATGGTGTGAAGGATAGGTCACAGTTCATTTTTTTGTGTCTGCATATGAATGTCCAATTTTTCTAATACTGCTTGTTGAAAAGACAATTTTCTCCATTAAATTTCCCTTAGAACTTGTCAAAAATCAATTGCCTTCGCATCTCACTCAGCTGTTTGAAAAAAAAAAATCAATTGCCTATATTTGTATGGGTCTATTTGGATGTTTGATTCCATTTCTTTGATCTGCATATCTATCCTCTCACCAACATCACACTGTCTTGATAACTATAGCTCTATAATAAGTCATAAAATTGTGCAATGTGATTCCTCCAACAACTTTCTTCTTTTTCAAAATTATTTTGGCTATTCTAGTTCTCTTTACCTTTCCACATAAATTTGTAGAATCAGCTTGCTGATATCTACATAAAATCCTGCTGAGATTTTGATTGGAATTCCTTGAAATCCATAGGTCAACTTGGAGGGAATGGATATTATAACTATGTTGAGTTTCCAATCCATGAACATGACATGCCTTTCCATTTCTTCAGGTCTTCTTTGATTTCTTTCATCAGTGTTTTGTAGTTTTTAGCATACAGATCTTCAATATTTTTTGTTAGATTTATATCAGTTGTTTTTTTGTGGGGGGCTACTGTAGATGGCCTTTAAAAACAATTTGCTTTCCAAACATTCATTACTAGTATAGAAAAATGATTATTTTTGCATGTTGACCTTGTTTCCTGTCATCTTGCTTAACTCTTATTAGTTGTAGGAGCAATTTTGTAAATTCCTTAGAAGTTTCTATAGAGACAGTCATGTCTGCAAATAAGAATCATTTTATTTCTTTTTCCAATTTGATGCCTTTTTGCACAGGCTAGTTCTTCTAGTAAAATGTTAAATAGGATTAGTGAGAGTGCACATTCGTGTCTTGTTTCTAATCTTAGGGGAAAGTATTCAGTCTTTCACTATTAAGCATGATGTTAGCTATAGTGGGTTTTTTTTTTTTTTTTTTTTTTTTTTTAATAGATGCCCTTTATTAGTTAGAGGAATTTCCCTTCTATTCCTAGTTTACTTGGAGATTTTATCATCAATTGATGTTGAATATTGTCAATTTTTTTTCTATTGATATGGTCATGTAGTTTTTCTCTTTTAGATTTTTAATATGGTAATTACTTTGATTTTCAAATGTTGCACCACCAGCCTGAGATAACACCCAGTTGGGCATGTGTTATTCTTTTTATATATATATGGAAGGATTTAATTTGCTAATATTTTGTTAAGCATTTTTGTGTCAATGTTTATAAAAGATATTGGTCTATAATTTACTTTTCTGCACCATTTTTAGTTTTGGTGTCAATATAATGTTGGCCTCATAAATATATTGGGAAATGTTCCCTCCTCTTCTATCTGGAAAAGATAGTGTAGATCGCATTATTTTTTCTTTAAATGTTTGGTGAAACTCACCAGTGAAACTATCTGGACCTAGAGTTTTCTTTGTAGGGAGAATGAATTTAATTTCTTTAAATTATGTACAGGATGATCTATTTAATTTCTTTAAATAAATACAGGACTGTGGCAGTTTGGTATTGTTTATGAATTCCAAAAATAGATATTGGATTGTGTTTGTAAATTTGTCTGCTTCTCTGGGTATATTCGATTGTATTAGATCCAGAGGTTTCGCTTTTACTTTATTAAATCAAGATTAGGTTTTATTTGACCATGTTATTAGGGCGACTTGGTTTGAGTCCCTGCCCCCCCCCCACCACCACTTTTGTAGGCTATATAAATGGATGCTCAGTCAAAGACAGAGAAGTAAATACATGGAGAAGGAGAACACAGAGAGTTTAGTTTTGGAGGCTGGAGCCCCAGGGAGAGAGCCGAGCCATTTGCCTGATAGTTTGCAGCTGAAGAGGCCAGAGCCCTGAACAGCTGAGAAAGCCTGGAAAGAAACAAGCCCCAGGGAGAGTAGAGCCTTATGCTAGCCTACTGCTGAGATAGGAAGAAGCTGGGACCATGGAGCTTTAGGAGGAAGAGGAAGGCTGAGCCCTTGCAGAGACTGGCAGCCATCTTGTTCCAACATGTGGCAACAGACTTAGGTGAGGGAAGTAACGTACTCTTTATGGCCTTGTGACTGTAAGCTTCTACCCCAAATAAATGCCCTTTATAAAAGCCAACAGATTTCAGGTATTTTGCATCAGCATCCCTTTGACTGACTAATACAAGGACTATTCCATTTGTCCTGGGTACAGATTGGTAGATTTTCAAGGAATTGGTCCATTTCATCTAATTTGTTGAATTTATATGAATAGAGTTGTTTGTAATATTCTCTTATCCATTTAATATATGTGGGTTCTCTTGTCCCCAACAGCGGTAATACATCTTTTATCTTTTTTCTTTGTCAGTTTGGCTACAGGATTAATTTTTTAAAATCTTTTCAATGGAACACCTTTTCGGTTTCACTGATTGTTCTCTATTGTTTTTTTTTTTTTCTGTTTTCAATTTCATTGATTTCTGCTCTTTATTATTTTCTTCTTTCTGTTTGCTTTAATTTTATTTTGCTCATGTTTTTCTAGACTGCTGATGAATTTAGAATTTTTTATTTGAGATTTTTCTTCTTTTCTAAAAGAAGCACTTAACACTATAAATTTCAAACTAAGAACTGCTTTACTAGTATTCCCCCAAAATTTGATATGCTGTAATTTCATTTTTGTCCAGATCGAAATATTTTCTAATTTCCCTTGATACTTTCTCTTTGTCCCATTGATCATTTAGAAGTGTGTTGTTTAGTTGCCAACTATTTGGGGATTTTCTACATATCTTTTTGCTATTGATGTCTAGTTTAATTCTGTTATGGCCAGAGAATATACTTTCTATGATTTTGGTTGTTTTAAATTTGATAAGGTATATTTATGACCCAGAATATGGAATATCTTTTTGAATGTTTCATGTGCACTTTGAAAGAATGTATATTCTGTTTTTATTGGGTGGAGTGTTCTTTAAGTGTCAATTTGATACAGTTAGCTGATGATGTTGTTCATTTCTTCCATGTCCTAGCTGATATTTGATCTGCTTGGTCTATCAATTACTGAGAGAGGAGTGCTGAAGCCCCTAAGACAAATTTTGGATTTTTCCATTTCCCTTTCAGTTTTATCAGTCTTGCCTCCTGTATTTTTAAGCACTCTTATTAGGTTCATATACATTTAAGATTGTTGTGTCTTCTTGGTGAATTGATCCTTTTATCATTATGTAATATCACTCTTTATCCTTGGTAACTTTCCTTGAACCGAAGTCTACTTTGTCTGATTGTAATATAGCCATTCCAGCCTTCTTTTGATTAGTTTACATGGTATATTGTTTTCTATCTTTTTACTTCTACCTTTATCATTATATTTAATGTGTATTTTTCTCATAGACGGCATATTATTGGGTCTTGCTTTTTAATGGAATGAATAGAGTTTTAGAGGTGGTTTAAATTAGCCACTTGGGAAACGGACGTGGCTCAAGAGGTTCGGCGTCCGTCTACCATATGGAGAGACCAGGGTTCGATCCCCGGTACCTCCCGGTAAAAAAATGTCTTGTTGGAGAATTGATCCAATAAATAAAATAAAAAAAAATAAAATGGTAAAAACAATAAAAAAAAAAAGGGGGGGGGGATGGATGTGGCTCAAATGGTTGGGCGTCCGTCTCCCATATGGAGGGACCCGGGTTCGATACCCGGGACCTCCCAGTTAAAAAAAATAAATAAATAAATAAAATAAAATAAAGTACATTTGGGAAGTGGCTGTGGCTCAATCAGTAGGGCTCCCGTTTACCATATGGGAGGCCCCGGGTTTGGTTCCTGGGGCCTCCTGGTGAAGGCAAGCCCGCCCGCACGGCGTGGTTAGCTGACCCAGTGAGCACAAGCAGCAAGGGGGGGATAAATGAATAAATAAATAAAATCTTTAAAAAAAAATTTTTGGGGGATGGATGTGGCTCAAATGGTTGGGCGTCCATCTCCCATATGGAGGGACCTGGGTTCGATACCCGGGACCTCCCGGTAAAAAAATAAAATAAAATAAAATAAATAAATAAATAAATAAATAAATAAATAAATAAATAAATTAGCCACTGATTTCCTAGATGTTTCTCTTCTATAATTCTTGCATTTTCTAATTCTCCATTATCACTTAAAATTTAGTATTTCATAACTTTTTCCAGATAATAAAACAGAGTCAGAATAGCTGATCAATTTTAGATTACAGAACCAAAATTTGAAATTGGGTCCTCTTATTTTCAATACACAATATAGTTATTAAATAGCAAGCAACAAACAATTTGGAGACTAGAATTAGAGACACACAGAAAAAGTGTTATGTGCCCTTGATAAAACTGGTATTCTTTAGGGAGAAACTTCTGCATATTAAACACCCTTTCTTTCAAGTTAGAATATATAAAGTGTTCTCTCAGGTCACAGAGATATGGATTCTGTCCTTGTGTACTTGGACACTGGATTCTTCATCTACTTCTGGCTGCTGCTGTCAGTGAGGGAGAGGAAAAGAATGAACAACAAGGTTTGCCGAAAGTTGACCAGTAGGATTAAAAGATCCATTAAGTTTACACAACACTTCATAGTTTTTAAAACATTTGTACTAATTAAGTGCTACATGCAAGATCTTTCTTGGGTGTATCAGGGTAATAAGTATAGTCTCTCTTTCTCTATAGAATTGATGTAATATTTCAGTCATGCCATAGCAATTCAAATATGGTTTCTGAAGAAGCTTAGGTTTGAAGACAGGTAGGTTTGGGTTCAAACAACTCCCCTCTGCCATTACCATGCTTAGTGGCATTGGGTAAATCATCGAATCTTGATGAATTGCTTATCTGAAAAATGAAGCTCATATTACCTATTTTCCAGAGTGATAACAAACATAAAGATGAAGTGTCTGGCCCGTGGTAGGCTAAATGGTAGCTATTACTGATGTTCTTGTTATTTGAAAAGGGAATGGCTAGTAATAATAATGACTAATAATAAATATTTATGTATGTATATGAGCTCAAGATTGGATCCTCAGTTTTGGGGAGCTATACAGCTGGCTCTTTCTGTGGAAGAAGACTGACTTACCGGCTCACTATGTTACCTGAGTAGAGGTTATGAAACTTTAAAGCAAAATGCTATGACAAGCTGAATTGATGATAAAGCAGATGTCTGAGTGCATCCTGGGATGAATAAGTTATGAATCATGGAAAGTTGCTGTTTAAAAGCTAGCAGCTGCATGCTTGAAAGCAGATGGCCATCTTGCTGATCTGAATAATTCTGGTCTTGTCTAAATTGAAAAGCTGAATATGTTTAGGTATAAAGAGGAAAGTGAAAGAACACTCAGTAGCCCTGAATGATGATTTTCTGATGAGAGTATAATGCATTATGTTTACTTAGGGTAAATTTATATTTTGAGATTTTGTTTCACGTTCCCTGTGCTTTTTTAAAAAACCTACTTCCCCTTTCTGTGGTCTTATGTCACAGCCACATACACATTATTAGCCCCTAGTCTTTGAATATTATCTTTGGTCCAGGCATAGATCCCGAGCGGAGAGGGATTGAAAGTTTTCCTTCAAAAACACTGACTTGCTATGTGACTTTGAAAAAGTTACTGATATCGCCTATGCCTCTTTCCCAAATGATTTTCCCAGTCACTTTATAAATAATCTTCCTTGGCATCCTTAAATTTCAGTAAAGACTTAGTTTTCAGTAAAGACTGTTACTGGCAGAGAAGATGAGCATAAGGCAAGGCTAGGGAGCTTACACTTATAGAGTGCCTTACTATGGACCAGGTACACCACATACAGTTTTCAGCAAGGAAAAACTTTATAAAGTAAATGCCAATCAAAAACTGTCTTTTTTAACCTTGTGGTTAAAATGCTATTCCATGTTCCAAATAGTCACAGCTGATTTATTGGTTGAAACTAACAGACAAAAGTAAAATGCCTTAAAAAAAATTTTTTTTTCCCTAACAGAAGGGAGTAGTCCTTATGGTACTCAAGAAATACAGCTCAAGTTATGAATGTAATATCTGTTCTGGACACCTCTCATAAACCAAGTGATGAGTCTGTTTGGTATTTAGACAGGAGGCCTCCATGGAACCCACATCTTGTGCTGCCTGACAGAAGTTACTAGTTTTTATCTCCATGGAATTTATTCCTAACATTCTTGTGCACTTATTTCTGCCTTTCCACTTTAATTTTACATTTTTGTGGGACTATAAATTGAAATTATTGTTTATTGCAGTACTGTAGATGAGATTTTAATCATTCCTAAGTAGGGAATTTAGAATGAAGCTCCCTATCACCTTAATTGCAATCTGACTCATGCTTCAGAATAGACTATTTCACCACATGATCAGGACTTGCTATATAAGACAATAAATAATAGTTGCTTTACTCTAAAAATAACATGTCTCAAGAAGGACAACATTTAAGGCTTCATTAAGCTTGCCATTCTTTCTTGTGCCTACATGACAATATCAATTGGGTAGAGCTGTTGGCCATTAGAATGGAACTCAGTAAAAGGGATAAGCATGACTATTCCTCCATTCACCCACTTTAGACCAGAGCAGGTCTCTTGGAGAAGGTTACCTGCAGCCTGGCCTGAGGAAAGAGGGGATAGCATCCTTGGTGGGAATGGAGCTGGGGTTAGCAGGGAAGGCCTTCAATGGGTACGTGGGGGTTAAATACTTTAGATAATTCCATTCATTCATTCATTCATTTATTCATTCATTCATTTATATTCATTTATTCAACAAACATTTGCTATGTATCCAACTCTGCTAGTTGGTGGACACTAGGACTTTATTATAGAAGAATATTTTATAAAGAACACTTTAATATAAAGAAATACACTAAAGGGCTGGCATTCTGTGATGGAAGGGGATAGGGGGAAGAGGGGATAAAGAGAAGACATCAGTCACTTCTGTTGAGGAGTAAGTGAGTGCCTTGTCCTGGGTCTGATTCCTACTGGGATGCCTATACTGGGAAATGGATAAAGCCTTGCTCTGTGGAGAAAGCCTTGTTGACCATCCTCTAGTGCCACTGGACCATGCATAAGGGTATGTTTGTGAGTGGTGGAGTGTGTGATGGGGAGGGAGGGAACACCAGAGGAGAGGTGGTCCCTCTGGTCATGTACTTTGGGTACATAAAAACATCTTATAAGGAAATGGTCTCTAATATCTTTAAAAGAAAATAAAGATGCCCTCAAGGAAGGGACATATTGAAGAGCTGGAAGGAGACTTCCTAAGTGGAACAGATGTGATTGGTCCTAGCCCCTGAAGTGTATCTTCTGCTTGAGGTCATCTACCTTTGGTGACTACTGTCCCCACCAGAAGAGGATGAGGTATAGTATGTTCCTTCTAAGAGTAGCATCAAGCATGGGTAAACATGTCCTTTATTTAATTTCTCTAAACCTAGGTGAGGTGGACTTTTATTAAACACTAGGGGAAAAACCAAAGGGTAAGGATTTGATCCTATTATAACTATTTCATTTCTAAATCTGCTAGGCCATGTTCCAACCCACTCCGTTACTATCTGTGCTATAGCTCAGGGATTTTGGTCCTGACTACACATCAAAATTACCTGAAAAGCTTTTACAATATACCAGTGTTCTGGGTCCACTCCAGGACAATGAACTAAAAATCCCCAGGGGTGTGTCCTAAGTATAAGTGTTTATTAGAAGCTCTTTGGTTAATTGATTGTGGAGCTGGGCCAAGAAACACTTATTTAACTTCAAAGGGCATGTACAACAAGGAGGCTCCTTGTCTGATTTTTATACTCCCGCTCCTCATGTGTCTTCCCTGGCACAGAATAGTGCACATATGTGTGCTCAGTACGTGCTATGTAAATGAATGAACAGATGAACCTGTGGTTATCTTTCTTTTCATCTCATAGTCTCCCTATCAAATTAAGAGCCAAGGAAAATCCTAACTCTGTTGCCCACCTAGCACCTTAGTTTCCCAGGGCTGCTATAACAAATTACCACAAACTTGATGGCTTAAAACAACAGAAATTTATTGTCTCACAATTCGGGAGGATAGAAGTCTGAAATCAAGGTGTCAGCAGGGCCATGCTCTCTCTGATGGCTCTAGGAAGAATCCTTCCTTGCCTCTTCTATCTTCTGGTGGGTTGCCAGCAGTCGTTGGCATTCCTTTGCTTGCAGCTGCAGCACTTCAGTCTTTGCCTCCGTTGTCACATGGCCTCCTCTCCTGTGTCTGTGTCTCTTCTCCCCTTGTTATAAGGACAGCAGCCATATTGGATGAAAGGCCTATGCTACTCCAGTCTGACCTCATCTTAACTTAGTAAATTCCATCTGCAATTGCCCCATTTCCAAATTAGGTCACAATCTGAGCTACTGGTGGTTAGGACTTCAACATATCTCTTTTTTGGGAGGGGGGCACAATTCAACCCATAACAGGTTTTCTCACAAAGGCCCTGTGCTCTGTTTGAGGAACCCTCCTCTTCTCCAAGTGATTAGCAGGACTGTGGGATTGCCTCTCTTTAGACTCTGGGGGTGGTCTTGCCTCTCTTCTTCACGGTGAAATCTCAATCTTTCAACGCCCATGGCATTCATACAACCAGGATTGCATACATCAATTAGCAGGAAGCAGGTGCTTCCACTGTGGGGAGGCTGGGGAATAAAGCAGTTAGCACAGTTCCCCAATACAGGGGACGATAGCAGGAGCACAAACCTACCGAGAGGGACATCAATGACAGATTGCCCTGAGGACCTGAGGGATAATATCTCTCTTGCCTGGCTGTTGGCTTGTGGGTATAACTGTCAGATGTATAAAGAGCCATGGGTAAGAAAGGAATAAGGCAGAACCTATAACACATGTGCTCAGGGATTCCTCCTGGCAGTGTTGGCTGTATAGCCTCTCTAGCGACTCTCTAAGTGGTTTTTGTGTTCCTTCAGATACTAATCTAGGTCAGATAGAGAAATAGGTTCCACATTTAAGAAGAGCATGTTATTGCAAATTTCAAACAGAAGAAAAGAATCAAAGTAATCAAATTTGTTTTCTCTTAAGGCTTATATTTTTGTTATGTAATTTAACTTAGAAGCAACGTATATATGATAAAATAAGAAAAGCATATGTATTGTTTATAGAGCATCATATACACTGCATGAGCTTGAATATAAATATTTGATGTTATTTAATATGCTAAGTGCCTCAATCGGTTTGGGGAATCCTGGAGTTGAATTGCCTAAATGTTTTGTTATATTGCCATAAGGGGTGATATTATGTATATTGATATATAAAACCAAGGAAAATATAACTTACGTTATTTAGTCTTCAGATCAAATAAACTAGGCTTTAAGTAAAAAATGGATACAAGGGACTAAGAAGGACAGTATATACTGATAAAGGGATCAATTCAAGGCTTAATGGCATAGAAAATCATTCATTGTATAGAAGTCAGAAACCTGCCTTTAGTACCAGGTTTTTCTACTTACCTGCTATGTGATTTGGGGAAAGTTACTTAGTCTTTCTAAACCTCAGTTTACCAAATTATAAAATAGCTATTATAATTTCTTTTCCTTATCATATAAGGTTGCAATAATGATTTAAAAAGAAAATTACTGTAAAATGTGTTTCATAGACATATCACATATAAATTTAAGTTATAATTTGCATTTTCGTTTTTTAACACTAATTAGAGGCTCACCTTGAATGAATTTATAAGAAGAAGATCCCATGATACCGTTAGACATTTCCAACTTTAATTTTTTTTATTGGAGAAGTTGTAGGTTTACAGAAAAATCATGCAGAAAGTATGTATTTCCCATATACCTCCACACACACATTTTCCCATATTATTAACCCTTTGCATTAGTGTGTACTTTTGTGACAATTAATGAAACAGAATTATCATAATTGTACTATTAACCATAGTCCATAGTTTACATCAAGGGTCACTGTTTGTGTTGTATACTTTTATGGATTTTGTAAAATTTTAATCTGACAACATATCTACAACCTAAAACTTCCCATTTTAAACACTTTCAAATATACAATTCATTGGTGTTAATTACATTCACAATGTTGTGCTACCAACTATAACTTCTGTTACCAAAACTTTTCCATCATCCCAAACAGAAGCTTTGTACTTAATTAATTAACATTAATTCCCCATTCCCTACCCCGACCCTGGTGCCTGGTAAACTGTATTCTAGTTTCTGACTCTCTGAATTTGCATATTCTAATTATCATATAAGTAAGATCATATAATATTTGTCCTTTTGTATCTGGCTGATTTAACTCAACATGATGTCTTCAAGTTTCATCCATGTTGTTGCATGTATCAGAATTTCATACCCTTTAATGGCTGAATAATATTCCATTGTATCTGTATACCACATTTTTAAAATCCATTCATCTGTTGATAGATACTTGGGTGGCTTCTATTTTTTAGCAATTGTGAATAATGCTGCTATAAACATTGGTATGCAAATATCTGTTTGAGTCCCTGCTTTCAACTCTTTTGGGTATATACCTAGAAGTAGGATTGCTGGGTAATATGGTAATTCTATATTTAACTTTCTGAGGAACTGCCAAGCTATCTTCCACAGGGGCTGCACCTACCAACAATGAATGAGTGTTCCTATTTCTTCACATCCTCTCCAACTTGAAATTTTCCATTTGTTTAAATGTAGCCATTCTAGTGATTATGAAATAGTATCTCATTGTGGTTTTGATTTGCATTTTCTTAATAACTAATGATATTGAGCATCTTTTTATATGCTTTTTGGCCATCTGTATATCTTCTTTACAGAAATGTCTTTTCTGGTCTTTTGCCCATTTTTAATTTGGGTTAAAGCCTTTTGCCCATTTTAAATAGCAATATAGAAACTGGTCCCTTTAAAACTCTCCCTGCATCCACATACCTGTTGGAAAGTCTTCATGTACTGTCATTCATGTACATAGTTCAATTCAGAGACCAATTGTGTCCTCAGGGTATGTTGATATTGGGGATGGAGTGAATTAAACAATTTCCAATGGCTGGCACCCAAAAGGAGTTGTGGCCTGGGTTAGCTCAGTGGCAGATGTAGGCTCAAAAGATGGGAAAAGGGCCGACAAAGATGGTGGTGTAAGAGGCTTCAGTGTTCTGTTGTTAAAGATTCTTTAAACAACTAGCAAAAACTGGTGACACCATCTTCCTCAAAACTCTGGAAAACTGTTAAAGAGTTTCAGTAACTAGGTGTGTGCTGAATCAAGAAAATGCAGCTTAATAATGATGAGAAGCTCATGATGCCCTTTCTGGCCCCTCCCCAACTCCCACCCTGGCATGTTATAGAACTGGCCTGCACTCCTGCTATGGGTCCATAGCCCTTTTCTGAGGAAGCAGAGTAACCCTTATGTGCATACTGGGATGCCTGTACATCAGTTCCAATATATCGAGTGATAACTTGAAAGAATAAACCAGGACACAGTATCTGCCTTGCCCTCTCAGAACTTGCCCTGCAAGCAGAAGCAGTTTATACAAAGCAGAAGCAGTATACAAAGCAATTAAATCCAAGTGGCCAGGGGCAAAGAATTACTGGCTTTAAGATATAGAATAAAGTACCCAGGACAAGGGATAATCTATTTCATAGGGAGTAGATAGAGGGGGCACTCAGATTCCTATAAAAGGGGGAATTCCTAAGGCCAAAAGCACAAGTTCAGGGCAAGATGCAGGCTCAGAAAAGACAGAGGACCCCATACTTTCATCTTGGGCTGATTTTCTTGGTAGAGGTCTAAACTCCAGAGGAGAGTAATAGCCAACATGGAACCATTTTGCAAAAACTCTGAAAGGTGTTTTTTGTATTGGTTTGTTGGCTTTTGTTAGCTCCTGGCACTCAAGGAAGTCTCTCTCATATCACTAGTGTGATAAAAACTTAAAGAAGAGAAAGCTGAGGATCTAAATCCCATAGTTGACACATTAAAATATTAAAATGTACAGTGTGCAATAAAAGATTATAAGACAACAAAGAAATAGGAAATGATGGTCCACCCAAAGGACAAAAAGTAAAACTCAGAAATCAGCAGTGAAGAAGACCAGATTCTGGACATGCCAGAAAAAGGCATTAAAAAAAAAAAAAAAAAAAAAAAAAAGATCTTCAGTAGGCTCAAAAAGATCAAGGAAAACACAGTGAAAGAGCTAAAGGGTATCAGGAAAAGGATGAATGACAATATGAGAATCTCAATGAAGAGACAGAAATTTAAAAAGAAACCAAACAGAAATACTGGAGTTAAAGACCACAGCAACTGAAATGAAAAATTTCCTAGAGGGTTCAACAGATTAGAGGTGGCAGAAGGAAGAATCAGTGAACTTTAAGATAAGATATTTGAAATAATTCAGACTGAGGATCAGAAAGAAAAAAGAATTTTAAAACAGTGAACAGAACCTACAATACCTGTGGAACACCATCAAGCATACCAATATATGCATTATAGAGTCCCAGAAGGACAAGAAAGAGAGAGGGGAACAGAAGGAATATATAAAGAAAAATGACAGAAAACCTCCCCAATTTAACAAAAGATGTGAATATGCACATTCAGGAAGCCCAACGAACCTCAAACAGGATAAACTTGAAGAGAACCCCTCCCAAACACATACTACTCAAACTGACAAAGGGCAAGGACAAGGAAAGCTGCAAGAGAAAAGCAACACATTACATACAAGGGAGTCTCAATGAGATTAAGTGCTGATTTCTCATCAGAAGCCGTGGAGGCAAAAAAGCAGTGGAATGAAATAGTTAAAGTGCTGAGAGAAGACAATTGTCAAACAAGAATTATATATCCAATGAGACTGTCTTTCAAAAATGAGGGAGAGATTAAGATATTTACAGATAAACAAAAGCTGAGGGAGTTTATCACCACTATATATGCCCTACCAGCAATGCTAAAAGGAGTCATCCAGACTGAAAGGAAAGGACACTACACAGTGTGTAGGATTGAAGTGGCATAAAGAAATAAAGACTCCCCATAAAGGTAACTATGTGGATATTATAAATGACAGTTAATATTATATTGTATTTTTGGTATATAATTCCACTTTTTACTTCTTACAGATGCTAAAATACAAATTCATAAAAAGTAATGATAATTCTATGGTTTGGGACATAAAATATGTAAAGATGTAATTTGTAACAAGTACATCAAGAAGGTGGGGGGATGGGTACAATAACAGTATTTGTGTATACTACTGAAGTAAAGTTGGTATCAAACAAAGCATTATTGTTATCCATTTAGGATGTTAAATTTAAGACTCATGGTAACTACAAGGAAAATGTATGAAAAATATATGCAGAAAAAAAGGAGAGGGGATGCAAAATGGTACGCAATAACAAATCAAATAAAATGAAAGTAGACAGTAACAGAAGAATTGAGGGACAAAAAAGATATAAGACTTACGAAGACTAAATAGTAAAATGGCAGAAGAAAGTCCTGCATTATCAAGTTACTTTAAATGTAAATAGAGTAAATTCTCCAGTCAAAAGGCAGAGACTGACAAAATGGATAAGGAAACATGACTCAACTATATGCTGTTTACAAAATACTCACCTTAAATTCAAAGATTTAAGGTAGAAAAGATGGAAAAATATTCTATGCAAATAGTAACCAAAAGAGAGCTCGTGTAGCTATACTAATATCAGATAAACCAGGCTTTAAGTAAAAAATGGTTACAAGGGACTAAGAAGGACAGTATATACTGATAACGGAGTCAATTCAAGAAGAAGAAAGAACAATTTTAAGTATATATGCACCTAACAGCAGTGTCCCAAAAATATGAAGAAAATATTGACAGATTGTAAGGGAGAACTAGATGGTTCTACATTAATAGTAGGAAACTTCAGCACTCCCCTTTAAATAATGGATAGAACATCTAGACAGAAGATAAATAAGGAAATAGAAGACTCAAACAATACTATAAATCAACTAGACCTAATATACATAAATAGAACACTTCACCCAATGGCAGCAGAGTAAACATTCAGTGGTGAATTTCACCATTCTAAGAAGAATTAGCAATTATCCAACTCAAAATCTTCTAAAAAACTGAAGAGGAGGAAACACTTCCTAACTCATTCTGTGAGGCCAGCATCACCCTCATACCAAAGCCAGATAAAGATACCACAAGGAAAGAAAACTACAGATCAATATCCCTTATAAATGAATATAGATGGGAAAAACCTCAGCAAAATATTAGCAAATTGAGTCCACAAGCACATTAAAAGAACAAGTAGGCAAGAAAAAGAAATGAAGGGTATCTAAACTGGAAAGGAAGAAGTAAAACTCTTCCTATTTGAAGATGACACCATCTTATATATAGAAAATGCTGAAAAATCTACAACAAAGCTACTAGAGCTAACAAATTTATCAAAGTGGTGGGGTACAAGATCAACATGCAAAAATCATTAATGTATTTATACACTAGTAATGAACAATCTGAAGAGGAAATTAGGAAAAAATTCTATTTATAATAGCAACTAAAACAATCAAATATCTAGGAATAAATTTAACCAAGGATGTAAAGGATTTATACGTGGAAAACTATCAAACATTGCTGAAAGATATTAAAGAAGATCTAAATTAATTGCAAGGGCATTCTATGTTCATGGGTTGGAAGACTAAATATTGTTAAGATATCAGTTCCACCCAAAGCGATTTATAGATTTGACACAATTCCCATAAAAATTCCAACAGCCTTTTTTGCAGAAATGGAATATGCAATCGTCAAATTTATATGGGAGTGTAAGGAGCCCTGAATAGCCTAACCGTCTTGAAAAAGAAGAAAGTTGGAGCACTCATAACTTCCCTGTTTTAAAACTTACAAAGCTATGGCAATCAAAACACTATGGTACTGGAACAAGGACAGAAATGGAATAGAAATGAGAGTTCAGAATTAAACCCTTTCATCTATGCTCAATTGATTTTTGACAAGGGTGCTGCCAAGTCCACAAAATTGGGAAAGAATAGCGTCTTCAACAAATGTTGCTGGGAAAACTGAACACCCACATTCAGAAGAATAAAGATGGACCCCCTACTTCACACCATATTCAAAATTTAACTCAAAGTGGATTAAAGATCTAAATATAAGAACCAAAACAACAAAACTCCTGAAAGAAAACACAGGGAAACATCTTCAGGATCTTGTGGTATTTAGGCAATGGTTTTTTTAGACTTTACACCAAAACACGAACAACAAAAGAAAAAAAATAGATAAATGAGACTTAAACATGTTTTGTGCATCAAAAGACTTTATTACGGAAGTAAAAAGACAACCTACAGAATGGGTGAAAATATATGGAAACCACATATCTGATAACGGTTTAATATCCAGAATATATAAAGATCTACTACAGTGAAACAACAAAAAGACAAAAAAAAACAATTAAATATGTACCCCTGAAACTATGTGGAGCATTTCCAAAGGGTATATGGGTCCAGGGAGAATTTTGAGGGAAACAATTTTATGTGCTATTTATTAAAATTAATTTGCCTGAGGAACCATCTGCAGTCTGCAGATTCTATTATCCAGCCACCACTTTTATAATTGACCTTTTCTCTTTGCACAAAACAAAAGAATCTATTACATTCTTCCCTAATCTTACAATGTCTTGAAGTGGAAAAACCTTGGAGACACCAAAAATTCAGAAAAGGATCTTTTTTTTTTTTTTTTTTTTTTTAAGATTTATTTACTCCCACCTCCCGTTGTTTTGTGCTTGCTGTCTGCTCTTTGTGTGTTCTTCTGTGTCTGCTTGTCTTCTCTTTAGGCGGCACCGGGAACCGATCCTAGGACCCTCTGGAGTGGGAGAGAGGCACTCAATCTCTTGCACCACCTCAGCTCCCTGGTCTGCTGCATCTCTTATTGTCTCTCCTCTGTGACTTTTTATGTTGCGTCATCTTGCTGCACCAGCTTTCTGTGCAGGCCAGCACTCCGCGCGGGCCAGCTCTCTGCTCGGGTCAGCTCGCCTTTCACCAGGAGGCCCTGGGAATCGAACCCTGGACCTCCTATATGGTAGATGGGAGCCCAATCGCTTGAGCCACATCTGTTTCCCTCAGGAAAGGATCTTAAGTTTTAGCATCTTAGAGCACTTGGATCCTACAAAGTCTACAGAATTTAAAGTACTTGGCTTTTATGCCATTCTTTTCAGATTGTGTCAATCTGTATTAGCCATATACTCTCTAGAGAAGTGGTTCTTAACCAGGAGTGATTTTGTCCCCATCCCTCTTCTCCAGGGGCCATTTGGCAATGTTTGGAGACATTTGTACTTATCACATCTGAGGGGGTGCTGCTGGCAGGGCCAGCTACATAATTTGTGTGGCCAAGTGCAAAATGAAAATGATGGGTCCTTGTTTATAAAGCAGGAAAAAACTTCATGAAAGGTACTAAAATATAAAGTTTCCTCCTTTCTTTGGTTGGTCTCTCGACTTATCATTGTGTTTAGTTGATATTTAATATAGTTCTAAGTAAAGAAAAATTAAAAATTTTAATTATTAGCACAAATGGTACCATTCATCTTAATACTGCACCGGTTTTAAATGCAAATATCAGAGTATTTAAATTTTTTGCAGAATCATTGAAATTACAGTTGAAATTTTATAGTTCATATATGCATATATATTTCTTACCAGAACAGTGGAAAGATTGTGCATAATTAACTGAACTCCTTTTATTTCACTTCTTGATATGCACTTATTTTTACCAACATGCTCCACCTTTGGCTCTCTGGTGATCAGGAAGGACTGAAAAGAAAAGGAACTCACTCTAACTTTCCCTTTCCTTCTGTCACCATTTTCAGCATAAGTTTTTGACAAACACAGGAAAGTAACAAGAGTAAGAAAGAATACTATGGGGTTCCTTGGTTGTTCATGTTTCTTAGAACACCCTGCCTTCTCTCTCTGGTCTAAGCAAGTTCTGGTTCTAACAGAAAGAGTGGCCTTTTAGGGCTGTCAGCTCTCCTTACCCCTCAGAGACGAAACACACCTTGACTAACTTTGAGTCTTGCTGTCTGTGTAAATGGGCCTGCAATGAACAGCATATTGTGCATGTCCTCTGCTCAGCTGCATGCTCCTTTGTCCCATTGGACTTCCCTTACAAAGCACAATTTCAAAGACAAAATTACGAAGACCTTCAAGATGGTGACAGCAGAGTATTAGACCAAGCACAGGCCCTTCTGAATGTGGGACCTTGTGTAACCACACAGTTTGCATGGACAGGAAGCTGGCCCTGACTCCTGGCATCTCTTGGGTGGAGGCCAGGGATGCTGCTACATGCCCTACAGTACACAGGACAGCTCTCACCTCAAGGAATTATCTAGCCCCAAAGATCAACAGTGCCAAGGTTGACAAACCCTGTTCTTGGGGGACATTCCATGTCCTAAGACTATTGTGCAGAGGGGCTCTTTGCACAGTGTAGAGGAAGAAGTCTCTGCTCCCTGCTAGAGTGGCCTCTTGTGACCCATCCACTCCCCTGCAGCTGTGATCACTGCTGGAAAGATTTGTACTGCCACTGAAGGGTATCTGAGGCCTGCACACAAGGTCAGTTCCCTCCTCTTCAGTGGAGTTGTTCCGTTGTGGGGTCTTCTCTGTGTTTCCCAATGTCACAGTCACTCCACTCCAGACAACTGCTTTCAAGGGCTTGTTGACTCGGCAGTAGTCAGTCCCCTCAGTTCTTGGCCAGGAAGGGTAGTTTTGCTGTGTGCTCTCTGCTGTCAGTTTGCCGATGAGGCCAGCCAAGGTGGCCCAGGTCTCCAAGGTCACCCTTGAGTGCTCCTGGGTGTGGCAAGTAGACTTCGGGGTCACTGTGGGTGTTGCTCCCTCATGGACACCGCCTGTCCCTCAGGACAGACGCTGGATGAGGTGGCCCTCAAGGGCTGGGAGCTCCTTCTACAGTGGTCCTTAGGGTTCTATAGCCAGGAGGCATCATCTCCAAAGCTGTAGCTGGGAAATCACTACACACTCACATGCAGTCATGCACACACACACATTTATATATTTATGTGGACAGAGAGGGGCAAAATGCAACCATCCATGAATATAGGTGAGGGTACATCAGAGACCACAGAACTATTACAACTTTTCTGTAAGCTTGAAAGTTAAAAAAAAAAAAAAAAAAGTCTGTGGGAGGAAAGCTGGCTTAGGAAGCCAGGAAACCAAGGGCAAGGAGCAAAGAGCAGGTGCAGAATGCATGCATGCAGAGGGCTCAGGGGCAAGTGCTCAGAGCATCTTTCTGATTTATGTCAAAGATCCCAGACAGCCCAGAATGGATCCCCTCACCCCTTTCATTGGCTACAGCTCCATTTCTAGGTCTCTAATCATGCACAGCAGATGGCATAGGGGAGGATCATAGCAAAGAAGGCCCAGGCAGGACAGATGCTTTCAAAGCCCTGCATGCTGCTGCTCATTGCTATCAGGGGATTCGATTGTTTCAAGGTCGCCTCCCCCCACTACACTTCTGTAACTCCCAAGATTCAAGATTATTCTTTGAGCTTCGGATTCCCAGCATCTGAAGCAGAGCTTGGTTCATATTCATTCATTAATTATACGTTTAGGCAAACATTGTGTGCCAGACCTGGGCTAGTGCTAAACAGATGTGACCCCTGCCCTCAGGTGGCCTAGAGCGTTTATGCACAGCGTCTAGACAAATAGCACTCTGCCAGTTGCTCTGACTATGCTTTCTCCTCTAAAAGAAAGTGCATAGTTTTATGCCAAGAAGAACAGAGCAACACACAAGTCCTCATCTCTGTTTTGGCTCACAAAGAGTTGCCTGCTGCTTTTGTTGGACTTTCACGTCACCGATGGCTGTTCTTCAGTTTTGGACACAAGGAAAATGTCAGTATCTTGAATCAGTGATTTGGAAAACAAAACAAAAAATACACTGAAAATTGGAAAGCTATGAAATATAACACACCATACATACAAAGCATCTATGGTGCCCCATGATTTGATAATTAGAAGTTTCTGTGTAATTCTACCCAAGGCTTTCAGCAAATGTTTCCATCTAGTTCCAAGGAAATCCACATTATGATGCAGCAGTGTTGTGGTCAGTAAAAACAAATTCCTTCCTGGGGAAGGATCTCAACATGTTTGTGGTTATTAGTAATTAGAATGGCTTAATGAGCTCTTTGTTTTTCACTTTACACTATCAATTTGCAGGATTTTAATGATGAAATATTTTTTAATCAGTCATGAAATGAAACCTTTCTCACCCTTTATAATTCAGATAAAGTTTAAAGTAAGACTTTTCACCAAATAATTTATCTTGCTTCAAAATATCTAATTATGCTTTAGAATTAAAAAAGAGTGTATTTTGATACTACTACTAATTTCTTCCAGCATAATTCTTTCCTTCATCAGCAGGTTATTATGGATATGGGACAAATGAACTGAATCAGGTTTCTTAGAAGTTGTGTCTTCCAACAGTAACATTTCAAATCCTAATATTTGTGGTTAAGTATAAATAGAAGAGCCCAAGAAACAAAATCTTTTCTTATACAGAGCCTAAAATGGTTTTCATGAGGATTAAATGAGTTAATGCTTAGCACAGAGTAAGCAGGGCAAGAGTTTATTATTGTATATGTGCGATGTTCTAGGGGACTGTACAAAGGCTTGGATTAGCAAAGACTCAAAATTCTAGAGTTACCAGTCTAACCACTTTATTTACACATAAGGAAACTGGAGCACAGAGGTTAACTTGCTCAGCCACCCGGTGAAAGAACTAGCTCCACGAGACCAAAGTTGTGAATGTTGTTTACTTAAGGTCAGACTATGGGGTATGGAAACTCACAGAGCTGACAATCATGGCAATAGACTTCTAAATAGTTAATGAAGACATGTAATGAATGGTCTGACTCCAAAGATCCTTGGAATCTGATTAGGAGATAGACCTGATTATAAAAGGATTAGGTCTTTTCTCTAACTTGCAATATATTTGTGTTCAGTTGCAAACCTGGTTTTTCCCTTTATTTTGTGATTGATAGGATCAGATGAATTTCTGCTAAAATCATGAGTACCACATATTTTGCCACATAATGTATAATAGGCACTATTTTATTAAAGATCAGAATATTTTAAAATATCCCAAATGTGTGAATTAGTAATAGAGAAGTCATACCAGTCTTACTGACAAGTATAGTTGTACCCAATGTAAAATTTCAAATGGCTACAGTTATTAAAACTTTAGGCCTGTACAGGACCAAAGATTAACTATAATTTGTGGGGCATTGGCTACACTGCAGATGGTTAATATAAATAGCTTTTAATGAGCTAGTGCTCATTTCTTTATTTGTTGTTTATTATAAAGCTTTATCTTCTTTCTTAGAAATATGTAAGTTGGGAGAAAGTGCTTTACTGGCTTTTAGATTATCTAGATTTTCTAAATCTGTTGGTTAGACTCCAGGGCTGCCAAGTCAGCTGGTGGTGGCCAGGTCCAAGGTGATCCTTGGTCATGGCTCTGCTGTGGGGGAGGAACTTGGAGGTCACGGATGACTAAGAGATTTCATCTCCCCTCCCAGGTGAGCCTGGCGTCCTGGAGCTAAGCTGGGAGAGGGCCCTGGCTGAGCAGTGGTGGTCTCAGCCAAAGGGACTGGCTGCTCAGGTGTGCTGTGTATTTACTGTCCCTGTTGTGAATGTCACCCAATTCTCCGTAGGTCCCTTATGTTTTCTCCAACACACTTTCAAGAATTGCTCCATGTTGACAGAAAGCAAAGAAGCTATGAGAGGGGAGTTATGAAGAGACAAGCACTTATTATCGGTGTCCTCCAAATGCCAAATTTCTAGGGTGTCTATGTTTAAAGGCAGGATCCATAAGGAAGGGTTCACACTAAGACAAAGATTTAAAAAAATAGGTAATAGGTTTCAAGATAAAGTAGCATTGAAAAAATAAAATGTAGAAATAGGGAGACGGTGTGGTGTCGAGGAGGAAAGAGCTTGAGATTTGGAACCGGGCAGCTAGGATTTGAATCATGATCTGCATCTTACTGCTGTGTGGGCTTAGAAAGTTGCTTAACCTTTCTGAGCTCTGCTTTCCTCAATTGTAAAGCAGGGGTCATGATACTCACCTTTTGGTGGGTAGTGGACAGTGTTTGATTAACATAGTGCCTTGGACTTATTAGGTACTAATCAGCAGTAGCTACTTTGGCTCTTTTGGTTATAAAGAAAGGCCACATTGGGGCTATGGCAAAACAATGAAGTGGGCTGGATGCTTTTCTTTATTGCTTCCTTCTGCCCTGCTAAATAGCCTCCTTGTTGCTACTTCACCCAGCCCTGCTTGCAGAATCTCCATTCACATCATGGTATAAGTGGTAAATCAGAGCACTTGTTGTTAATAGGACTTTTTGGTAACAGGGTTTAATCATAAGCAAAAGTGACAAAATTCTGGCAGTAACCATAACTCAGGGGAAGCCATGGTCATGATTGGGTTGGAGGCAGGGAAAGGGAATGGTGGGCCTACCTTTGTGCCTGCATGTAAGGAAAACAGTACTGCTTCATAAGGTTGTTTGGAGGAATCAATGAGATAATTCATGAAAAATGCTTAACTCTGCCCAAACATAGAAAGTGATCAGTAAAGGTTAGTTGGAAACAGTAGTAGCAACAGGGGTGGGTGTCATTATTGCTAAGACTGACACAGAGCACTTCAGGTGTGGTAAAAGGAGGAAAGAAGGCTAGGTGGGAAAATAAATGAGATATGTGTCCTGGTGCCAGATAAACCGTAAAAAAAAAAAAAAAAAAAAAAAAAAAAAAATGTTTGCACTGGGGATTAATGAAAACTAAAATAATAAGTCAGGAGCAGATGGTTATTCTTACCACTGTCTACAAATGGTTTATGAGAATTTGCCCTGTAAAACCTCACCTCTGTTAGAAACTCAATTGTTAGAAACTCTTGAAGGGATGGTGTTGCTTGGTATTTGCTGCAAAGTTAATAACAACTTTAATGGACATACATGATGCTTGCCCAAACAACAGTGTCTCTTCTTTCTTCTATGTAATAGATTTTGTTTTGGTATCTACCTTTTACACATGTGACTCAGGTACATCTTGGTTGTCCAGGCTATAAAGGTGGCTCCATTCCCACGGCTGGTGATTGGCTTAGGGGTGGCCATATGACCCAGGTATAGCCAAAGAGGTATGAAAGGAAGCCTGCTGGCTGGGAAGTGTTTGTAGAGAGGAATGGGAAGGGAGGGAGGCATCTAGTAAAAATGTCCTGCCTCTTAGAAACAAACAGTCATAAGGAAGAAATAGTCTACTTTCTGCTTCTGGATGTAAGGACATGATGCCTGGTTCTAGTGCAGCCATCTTATGGACATGAGGGAGAGAATAGCCATCATTTTATTATTACAATTATTGATGCCCTTTCGCCTGGGGAGAAATGCATACTGCCAAGTTTTTATTCTGGATGGGGACAGGTTGGGAAAAGGAAGATGGGATACATATTGGTTTTGCCTTCAAACAATCCCCTTGTGTGGAATCCTACTTCCTACTTCTGCCTCCACAATATTGCTGATTCTTTCTCTTTCTTTTTTTTTTCCTTTCTTTTTGACCTCAAATTTGCTGCATTAAACTGATCACTTTCCTCAGTTCATGGCACAGCATCATCGTTGGGGCTTGCACAGCCCCTGCTTTTTATTTGATTTTATGATTTATTTTCTATCATCTTCCATCCTCAATGTCATCCCTCTCCCCAAATGTACACAACTACTCTAGGCTATCTAAATTATATTCTTCATTATGGCAGTGGTCGTCGGTCTTTAAAATGTCACCATTTTCTCCCCCATATGGAGTTAGAGATTTAACAATTTTAAAGAATATTTATCCAATTTTCTCAGTACCTTTCTCTGCTCATTTGAACTGCCATCTTCACTACAAACCAAGCACCGGACTTTATAACCTATTCAATTTATCCATCTGTCTGTTTTGGTGCTAGCATCACAGTCTTTCCATTATTACATAATTTTTAAACATTTTTGTATGCAGGGGTGGAAAGCACATGTACCCTCCTTCACGTGTCACTTAATTTAATTAATGGAGGGCTAGTTAATAATTGGCACTTATGTTAGCATAGCAAATTGTTAGTCACTGTCACCTAAACCAATCACATGTTAAATTTTGCAGCTGATGAGGAATGTTATGGAATACTGACTTTAGGAGCAGAAACATTTAAAAGAAATACCTATAACAAATTCAGAAGGAAACAGATGCTCCCACATTTTTGTGAACTCTGGCTTAGAGTCACTCAAGATGCTTACTGTGATGCACATTCTTGCAACCTTAGCCAATGTTCCGGCAACCTATAAGAAAACAATTTCAAATGCCATTTTGAGCGAGAGCAAAATAAGAACCATGGACTAAATCAGGCCCTGACCTTCTTATTCTTCACGTTGAGCAGACTCTCACATCTGAAATTGATTTTTATGAACAAATTCCATCTTTTTTGTGTGTGTTTGTCATTGAGATGTGGTTTAAAATATGACTCTTCTAGGAAGTCTGTGAGAATATCACGGCGGCACCGAGAACCAGATTTTCTGCTTTTTGATACAAAATGGTGCCTGGTTCTGTGTGATAGACTTGGAGGGTGGTTCTAGGTGCCTGGTTTGGGGGAGGGAAAAAAGAAGAAAGAGCTTAGCAAAGAAGTGTTTGCCATCTCCTGGGGCAGAACGTGAGGGGAAAGTTGGCAACCCATTAGTGAATTTCAGGGGGGCTGAAGAGTCACATTTATTAATTCAGAAAAAAACAAAAAACTCTAGTATGTTGTTGTGTCCTGGTGCCAACAACAGAAAACTAATGCATTATTATAAGATGTGAGCCTTTAAATTCCTACCAGTAATCAGTAATATAATAATGACTTGGAGAGGAGCTCATACATAGATGCCAACATGATGCTTTGGATAATTTGCTATTTAATTCTGGAAACCTTCTCCCTGATAGATGCTTATAATCTTTCTAGACACTGCCTACATTTTAATCAATTTGCCAAAAATCAGATTTAAAACCGAGAAAATAGTAGCATATCACAATAATCATTTAAAACATTTTAGAACATTGAATATTAGAGATGTTTTCCCTTTTGGGAAGAAGTTTGAACTCAGATAGGCCAAGTGAATTGTAAAGTCACTTAGTAGACTAAGTGGTAAAGCTGGATGCAAAGACAGACCCTTATTTGCAATCCTGCACTTGTTCCATCACACTAGGAGCTGCAACGATCACTGGGCAAAGGCTGTTTTGAGCACTGAGAGGAGAAGGATCCCAAGGATGCGGCCAAGCTCACTTTTAACAAGTAACATGATGGATTAGCAGTGCCTGCCTTAGAAAGGGAATGGGGATACATGGGGTATATGTCTGCTAGTCCTATATCATATCTTTCTTTTACTTCAAGAATTCAGTCTGTAGATAGTCTTTGCTGATCTGTGAAGTATTCTGCTTAGGCCATGTTGGATGTGTAGGTGAAACTTCTTCATACCTGATTTTAGGACTAAACATGAAGATAGAATAAGTACTCAGATCAGAATCCTTAGCATCCTGTCTTTGAACTCTCACCTGTACTTTATCTGGAAACTGGGGGTGGTACAGAGTGTCATTATTCTCATACTTATCTTAGGGATTTTAGTTCATACTATAATATCAGAGAAGAAATAGAGTACAAGGAAGTTAAACGCTGTTTTGCTGTTGTTGCTGTCCTCTCTTGTACCTTATTCATCATTTCCTACCTCCTTGGAGTTTTGACATCTATCTGCCAGATAGATCTTGCCACTCTCCAGTTATGAGCCAAGGATGGAAGAGACCCACTCACTGATGGACAATTTTACATGCTTATATTAGCTACCAATTAAAGCCTCAGATGGCAATCTTCCCTTGATAAGCAGTACCCACAGGCTGAAACTTTTCAATAGAATAACTTGGTGGGTTCATCTTTCTCTTTTCATAGGCTTTTGTACTGATCCACATTCACTCACTTCCTATGCTCTACAACCTAGTTTGGCTGGCAGATGGATGTAAACATGAGACACCAGGTCTTTACAGCAGGGAATGAAATGATGAGTTGAAAATTATTCAATTAATGGGCCAGAAAGGTGGAAATCAATTCAGATCATTCAGGATAATAACCTTGCTTGTACATTTTGCTGTCATCTTTAGACACAATTGAAAAAAAAATGAGTGGCTTTTCTCCTAACCCTTTAAAATTGATTCAAAAAGATGAGTGATATGAAAATTTCCCTTGTTCACTATTACTGGGAATGCATTATCTGCACCAACTTATTTTTATGTTATATCTGGATGATATGTTATGAGCTGCCCTTTGTATGAAGGATGACATTGATGTAATATTTATTACTTGTATGGCAGATGCTGTAAATGTTTTCAACTGTGGTGATAAATTTTAGTTAAGCTACTATTCGCCTTCAACCATCATGATAATTGAGGAATACACTGAAGAAAGCTTAACCAGCTGAGAGATGCTTTGTGTATTCCCGAAAGGAATACAGGCTCACTCTAGATTGTAGATATGACATTGACCTTTTCAGCTCTAGGCAAAACAGTTGAGTTCAATGATTTAGAGATAATGAAGTAGAATTTAGATAACATATTTTTCCTTGTTTTTCCAGAGATAATTTTATTTTTCAGTGAATGAGAAATTCTATTGGCAAAATAATTTTAAAAAATCATCAGATATCTGCAATTCACTTGTGTTTCTAAATTACGTAACCTCATCGCAAATCACAAAAGTGAATTGCTTACTCCTCTACTTCATTGAATTCTGACCTATTAAGAACTTTGTAATAAGTATAGGTACCAAGAGAGTATATATTTCATCCTTTATTCATTTTCCTATGAATTAATTTATTCCTTCCCCTAGGGTAACATGATTTTATATATAACCATTTCCTTGTGCATTTTAATTAAAATATGAGTTCTTTTTTTCCCTTCACCATATTTTTAAAATCTTATTCTAGATTTTCTGTATACCAAGAATCATGTTTTCCAAATACAGGTACAATATCTGCCTATAATATATATTCAAATGTATAATTGTCTTTTCTGTTCATCTGAAAGCTAGAATTGCAAACCCTTCCCCAGTTTTCTGAAAAGGCATAATTGTTGAACTATTTGGATTTTTAAAATACTGCCCAGTACATTATGTGATTCACATAAGTAAACCAGATGGATCCAAAAGATATTGAGTCATTGTTCAGCCTTCTGAACACACATATTGATAACATTATCTGCCAGCTTTTCTTTTTCATCATTTGCAAATGTTCTCTATTGATTCACCTGTTAATGCTTCATGAGACTTGGAAGTGTTTGTTCTAATTTTCTTACTTCTTGGAAGCCATTTTAATTCATTCCTATTAACTCCAATCAAGTATTGAAATAAATAGCTTGATGGTTGCCAAGAAGACAACATGATTTTCAGTTAGCATACAAAGAAGTTAAAGCATATATATAAGAGGAAATTTTTACACAGGTAAGAGCTTGTAAGTTGAGGATATTTCTGGCTAATAATGACTTTGGCTTCACAACAAAGTAGAATTTGAATATTTTCCATCTGACTTATTTCCATTTTTCAATGATCCGAGAATTGCCATCAAGCAGTTCCACTTCCCCTTAACAAAAAGTTGTTTCTTATGTTTTCTGTGAACCTGATTTTTTTCCTACAGAAAATCAAAAGAGAGGGAACATTCAGAAACCTATTTTATGAGGCCTCCAAAATCCAATAAGGATTGTATGAGAAATAAAATTACAGGTCAAACTCAATCATATACAAAGATGCAAAAATTCTAAACTAAACATCAGCAAACACATCCAGCAATGAATTAAAAGAATAGATTGGCTAACATTAGAAATTTTTTTTTTTTTAAAGATTTTATTTATTTATTCATTTATCCCCCCCTTGCTGCCTGTGCTCGCTGGGTCAGCTAACCACGCCGTGCCAGCGGGCTTGCCTTCACCAGGAGGCCCCGGAAACCGAACCGGGGCCTCCCATATGGTAAACGGGAGCCCTACTGATTGAGCCACAGCCGCTTCCGACATTAGAAAATTGATCAATGTGATTTGTCACATTGATTCAAAGAGGTTAAATCATATGTTTATCTCAACTGATGGAATGAAATATTTGATAAAATCTAGCAGCCATTCCAGGTAAAATCTCTCAATCAGCTGGAAATAAAAGGGAATTTTTTATACTGACAAATGGTACCTATAAAAACCTGTAGCAAATATCACACAATGTTGGAATAGCAACATCTTTCCCTTTGAGACTAGGAACAATACAGGAACCATCACTTTAATTCAGCCTTTTACTGGAGGTTCTACCTGTCATAGAAAGGTAAATAAATAAATAGAAGGTAGAAAGATTTGAAACACAGAACTGTCATTGTTTTGAGATGCTATGATTGTATATGGAGGATTCAACAGATTAATTAGAATTAATGAGAAAACTCAGTAAGTTTTCAGATTTTAAATCAATAACCAACACAAAGAGATCTATTTAATTTCTTTCATTTCTATACATCAGCAACAAACTCTTGGAAAATAACACTTAAGGAAAAAAATACCATTTACTATGGTGTGAAGTGCTTTGGAATAAACTTGGCAAAAGATGTACAATTCCGTTATGAAAAAATTTATAACACTTTAAAAAATTAAAGAAGACCTAAATAAATGGAGATGTGTGCTATGGGTATGGAATGGAAAACTGAAATATGTAGAAATTTAGTTCTCTCAACGTGGATCTATAGAGTCAGTGCAATCCCAACCAAAATCCCAACAGTTTTTTTTTTTTTTAATCTGATATCCTTATTCTCAAATTTATCTAGGAAGTCAAAGGGCCAAGAATAGCTAAGGCATTATTTAATAAAAAGAATAACTTATTTTCTATCATCTTCCATCCTCAATGTCATTCCTTTCCCCAACTGTACACAACTACCCTAGGTTATCTAAGTTATATTCTTCATTATGGCAGTGGTCGTCATTCTTTAAAATTTCACCAGTTGATTTATTATAAAGGTGCTATGGCAGGTGGATAAGGAAAGGGCAGACTTTTGAAACAATTCTGGGGTAATTCACTATCCATGGGAAATACATGAAATCACACCCTTACTTGACATCATGCACAAAAATCAATTCCAAGGGACTTAAAGTCCTAAATGTCAAATCAAATTTGTAAAGTTTTTAAAAGATAGCAAAGGAGAATAACTTATTGAGCTCAGGGTAGGGAGCTCAAGATGCAACAAATCACAAAACAGAAATGAAAAAATATAATGGATTTGACTACATTAAAATAAACAGTTTCCATTTATTAATAGAGCTTCAGGACTTTCAAAAAAAAACTACAATAAGTATTTGCTGCACATACAACTGGCAAAGGAGTAATGTCCAGAATATATACAAAACAGTAAGGAAAAGGAAAACAGCTCAATAGAAAAACAGGCAAATGACTTGAACTAGTACTTGATAAAAGAGGAAGTCATAAGAATAAATATATCTCTGAAGAGAAGCTCAACCTCATTAGCTGTTAAATCCAAGTTAAATCCATGAGAAATGCAAGTTAAATCCATGAGATCTAAGCACATGCATATCAGGTTGAACATTTTAAAAATCTGACACATACTAGGTACTGACTAGCATTTTGGACAATGGGAACTCTCCTTGCTATTGGGAGTATAAATTTGTACAACTCCTTTGGATAACAAGTTGCCAATAGCTAGCAAATATGAACATGTTTATCCTCTACAGCTCTGAGGCTACCCCTCCTATGTCCTGAAAATGCCCACACATGTGCCTTTGTAGGAAAGGCTAAGAATGTTTGCAGTCTTGTTCATAATAGCTGAAAAAAAAAAAAAAAAATGGAATCAAGTCACGTGTCTATTAATAGTAGAATGGCTGAAAAAATTTTTATGCTTTAAATGGGATGCTATATAGCAGTGACAATGGTCAAATTACAGATACAGGCAACAATATAAATATGTGGCAAAATATGGAAAGGCAAGGGGAGTGATTACAAGAAAATTCATAAGCTTGCTTAACTTTGGTGAGAGGGAGAGAAGCAGTCCGGTGGCTTCTAAGACCCTGGTAATGTCTAGTTCTTATCTCAAGTGGTGGCTAGACAAACAAACAAATAATGGTAGCAGGAAATTGAGATTTCATGAAAAAAAAAAAAAGATGAAAAGAACTGTAGGTCATAACTCATGTGAACATATTATTTTCACTAAATACAGCAAAAAAGACAACACATTAAGGAGAATATCAATGCAAGCTTCTTACATCTTAAACTGGTTTTAATGTGTCTTGGACAATTAATTTCTATTTACAGTTTGCTTGCTAGTAACTTTAAAGGCACTGCCAAAATTTCAATTAGATGCACATAATTTAATTTTATTTGGGGGTAGTTAATTTGTATCTTTAGAAATCTTGTTTCTCTTCTCCCTGCCTTATCTCTTCTTTTTTTTTTTTTTTTTTCCCTTTTTTTCCCAAATGCTCAAAACACTTGCTGTATTATGATTTTAGTTTTTGATCCTGGTGATTCAAGCTTCCTGAGACACAGGTTGAAACCCTAGCCGTTAGCCTCCTGCCACACAGCTCTTACACTTCTAGAGCCTGGGCTTATTTTCTTCAGCCTTCTTTTTCCTTCTGAAATATCCCCCCGGGGGGGGGGAAATACATAAAACAGGATCTGTTTTCTAATTAACCCCAATACAGTGAAAAAGAGCCAAAATTCTCATGGTTTATTTTTTTTTAAAAAAAGGGGTACAATAGAAAAGCCACATATACTTGGACCATGATTTTGGTGTTTCTTCGTACTGTTTGCTGGTGAAGCACTGTGACTTGTCTTCTCATTCCTCTGCTTCAGAACAAGAATCAGAATGTTTCCCCACGTATTGTGTGATTTCAAGACGAGAAGCCTGAGGCCGAGAAGCGCCTAAAGGGCAGGGGGCTGTCACACTGAACTGTTTCTCAGCACGGATGAGGGCGGCAAGCCTAGGAGGTCTGGAGGCCGTGAAAAGTTATTTACCCATGCGTGCAGGGTTAAGTGTGTAAACCGCCTGGAGGGTGTTTTCATGGCAAACTGCTGCCCGATAGGAAAAGAACCATCGGTACATCACTGAACCCAACTGAAGGCAGTTTATGTTCTCTCTGCCTTTTCTGAAAAGTATTTGAAGCAGATGGAAGGAGATGAGAGCTGTCCCTTAGAGGGGCTTCTAGGACACGCAAGGAAGTGGAGAACAGAGAAAACGAAGGCAGGAGGTGAGAAAGATCAGCTTGGTGTAAAATTTCAAAAAAGGCCACTGGCCTAGTTGTCTGTGGCCTGAAAACTGGAGCAGCTTTTCTAATCAAATTCTTCCCACGTGCTTTCTACACTGTTTTTCACGCGGTGGCTCTGAGCTGGTGCCAAAAGATGGTCTTCTCAGCTGTTTTCTTCCTGGGCGTTCACTCTAACCACAGCCAAGCAGCGAAGCCTAGCAGAGCAGAGCAAGAGCAGATCCTTAACGGGAGGAGAGAGGGGGTGGGGGGTGGGGAAGAGAGACTGGAAAAAGGAAAACAGGTCAACCATCCCTTCTACAACAAACACTCACCGAACGCCCACTGCCAGGCGGCGCTGTGCTGGGTCCTGCCGGCGGATGGAGAAGACAGAGATGGTCGGTCCTCAGAGCCTGAGATGGGACATGTTAGGGTCACTCTGAACAGCTGGAGACCCATTCCCTCTTTTGTTTAGAGAATTTCAAGGAGGTGCTGCATGTGCAAGCCTTTTAAAAATTATTATTATAAACTTTCATTCTTAATTTATGAATCTTATTGATCCATCGAACAATCTACATTTCTCTAAATATTTCATCAGTACATCACATCATACACCAGAACTTACACACTTAATTTAAATGTCCCCAGATGTTTACTGGTTAATTGGAATTCTAAAAATCCAACCCCCTCCCCATGATAATCAGTGACCACCTCCTGTCACAACTTGGACCCAGCCTTATATCTAGACATCCTATTTTTTCTGCTCTCATTTGCCTGCCCAGCCATACCAGATTATGCTGCTCCCTAAACCCGGGATGCATTGTCTCTATCCTTTAACTCCTTTTACATTGTTCACTCAGGAATGTTCTCTCTCACTAACATGCTCCTTCTCTGCATCAAAGTCCTTTCCCTATGTCTAAGCCAAATTAACTGCTTTCCCATTTGTTGCTGTAGCAGTTTTCACATTCCATATCTGTCTTTTGCTTGACTGAGCCCCTTAAGGACAGGGACTATGTAAAGCAATAAGCCCCAAATTATAATGCGTAACTATTTGGACCTAAATATGAGCTAACATTATCATCATCATCATCATGTGCAGGGCTTTTATTCTCAGTATTAACATCAGAAAACCAAGTGCAGCATTCCTACTGGTGGTGGAATGTCATATGAAGTCCCAGGTATAACTGCCCTGTGCAAAGGCTCAGAATCTCAGACAAAGAGAGACTGCTCCAAATCTGTGTTGATCCACACTCTTTTTATTTTTGTTATTTTTATTTACTTAACAGACACTTGGGTGGGGCTTACTATGTGCAAGGGACAGTTCCTAACACTTTACAAAAATGAGCTTATTAATCTTAGTGATGCCCTTATGAAGGAGACTGCCCGGCCCTAGCTCCACGGGACATGCTAACAGCTTACTCAGAGGTTCAAAACTGAATCTTCCCCGTGATAAATTGAATGCAGAGCCACAGCCCAATGAGGAAAGGGGAGAGGCTGGACAATAGATGGGTCCAGGTGACACACGGCCCTGAAGTACAAGTGCCAGGGGAGGCTAAAGGAAGTTTTGAGCGGGTGAGGGACATGATTAGAGTCAGAGTTTTGAAAGGTCACTCTGGGTGCTGTCTGGGCACCAGAGGGCAAGGGGAATGACAAACAGAAATGATTTATTATGGGGGAAAAGAAATCAGGAAGTGTGTGGGGGTGTGTGAATATGTGCTTTCCATTTTGTGCAGAGGAGGAAGTGGTCCTTGGGCTCTATTATTAGCTGCCTGTTCCTTTCTTTCCTTCCCTTTCCTGAAGACCAGTGGGGCGTCGTGGAGAGGACTCCAGGTCCAGGGGCCTGACATCAGTTCTAATCCCGGCTCCAGGATTTTCCGCCAACCCCAGCAAGTGACTCCAAACTATATCTGTGCCTTCGTTTCTCCTCTTAAAAATAATTGGAAGGACTGATTCTTCATCTCTGTTAATCCTTTCAAGTCATAAAACATTTCATGGTACTTGAAAACCGTGAGAAATCTTAGCCCTCACACTGTTCCTTGAGGTGAAAACTCTGCCTGTCTGGCACATCAGGATATTTAATAAATGTTTCATGAGTGACTAGTTAGAAAGCGGGCAGAATTTGAGGCTAGCTGGTAGACGGCATCTAGTTCCATACAGTGCCCTGCCCCCTATGCCTGTTAAGACTTTGAAAATACATCATTAGAAATGAGCTTACAACATGCGTCAGCTTTGTATTGCTTCTTGGAATGCCTCCAGCCTGGTGTGGAAGCAAGAAAGACTCTCCAGGGCACATGGAGGTGTTTTAAGGAGCAGGGGTGCCATGTTTGCACCCCTTTCTATAGTTGGAGGCATGGGGTCGCATGACCCCTGCAAGTTTTCAAATATGGAGGAGGCTGTTGTGATTAATAATAATCAAACCCACCCGAAAGCATCACCGAATTCATAGCCTCTTTTTGTCATTGCGGCATGAGGGGATATGTGAAATATTTTGACATTAAAAAGGAATCATCTTCCAAAGGTTGGGAGCTGCTTCTTCAAGGAGAGTAGAAAAGATTTTATTTCTGTCAGAGCACAGTCTTCTCTGCTTAGCCTCCTGAGATTCTTGCTATATAGTAGTTCCTCCAGGGACTAAGAATTAGTTTTTAGAGATTATTTAGTCAAATTCTAGACTTGCACTTTCTGAAGACTTGTCACATCTGGGAATTTGGCTCCCTCTTTAGCAGAAAAATGATGATTGTGGGGGCTGTTCACTTTAAAGAAGGCAATATGATAGAAAAAAAAAATTTTTTTTTAATTCCTTTAAAACCACTCATTGAGCTAATACTGAAGGGAGAACCTATGCCTAGTGATGCCTGGGAACTGGGAATCTTTTGTTAAATATTTAAGAGATCTTTCAACACGGTAAAGTAATTTTCATCAAACGAGGACAGGAAACCTCTGGATTGTATTTCCAGCCACTTCAGGACTCGTGCAAGGATGCATCTACAAATGGCCTAGCAGGAGTTTTTGTGGTCAGAAAGTACCACGGAAGGGCATGCTACTTCCTCTAAGTGGGCTTCATACAATAAAATCCTCACGAGTCAAGAATTCCCCCAGCCCCTTTTCAACATTCACACTCACTCACATTCATTCACACCACACTCGCATACCCACACATTCGCCCACACACATTCACAGGTACACATACATGCATTCCCACACCCTCACACCCTCACCCCTACACACTTACAATCACACACATTCACATCCGCACTCTCACCTATGCAACACTCCCACCCTCACACACGCACACACGCACGCTGTGCAGAGAAGCAAACAGCTCCCTGCCTCCGGAGCGCTGAGTCTGCGGCAAATATAGTAGCTGCCACCAGGGGACAGCAGAGGCAGAGGGACTGGGGGGCGGCCAGGAGGGCGGTGGGCGGCTTCGCCGCTGCGGTCCGGGAGGGGCGGAAGGGCTATCTGGGGGCAAATCCTTGGACTCTGAACGTGGGAGGAAAGTACGCGTCCGCAGGGCTCCGAGGGTTACCCTGTCTTCCGAAATTCGAGTCTCGGTAATGCCGTTTCCTTTAATACACAAGCTCTCCCGCGGCTTAGTTTTTCGATCTCCTAAATACTTGACTCCCAAATTTGCAGACCGTCGGTCTTGGCTGTGCACGCCCACCAACTCTCCCTTCGTGGCAGGGAACGTGGAGGGCCGGAGGGGGACGAATGCCCCAGCTGGGTTTGTTTGCAGTTCTGGCAAGGGAGGACGTGGTCTGGATGACACGTGCACTCCGGGGAGGTGAGTGGTCAGAGGAGGCGATGGTCATTCCCGGGGAGGCCAGCGGCTCCTAGCCCTCCCAAATTGCCCCCCAGTCCACGAACTTTAATATGGAAAGTGGACAGTTTGTCAGTCCAACCGTTCAGAGAACTTAAAGCATTATGGCATTTTCAGAAGGATTTCCCAGCCTCAATTTCCTCAAGTGAAGAACCTTTTTTTCCATGTGCCTATCTCCCTGACAAAAATCACTAAGTTTTAATATAGCTCAGTTTATCAACTTTGTTCTTTTTGGCTGTTACTTTTTGTGTCCTGTTTAAGAACTCTTTGCCTACTCTTTTCTTCTCAAAGCTTGATTGCTTTACTTTTCAAATTTAGATATGAAATCCACCTGAAATTGGTCTATTATGTATGGTATGAAGTAGCCAAAGTTCATTATTTTTCTGTATGAATACGGAATTGGTCCAATCACATTTCCTGAAAATGCCATCCTCTCTCCCCATGGCACTACAATGTCATGTTTTTCATCAATTATAGGACTGTGTATGCATGGGACTATTCCCAGACTCTCTCTTCTATTTTCCGTATCACTTTTTTTATCCGTACACCAATGTCACACTTTCTTAATTACATATAGCTTTATAACTGGTAATTGGTATCTGGTAAGTCTTCCTGGTTTGTTGTCCCTTTGTTATCCTTGGTCCAAATATGCAAATGTGATTTCTAGTTTAAAAATTCAAGTTTTCTTGGCACCATTCCTTGTGGCTTCCCTAAGAATACATAATAAAACACAAGTAACCCTCCAAGGTAAAAGCTCGATCCGACACTCTTAGTCTTGTGAACCTATGTCCGTCCTGCCCTCCAAACCAGAGAAGGAATTCCTTTCTCTTCTCCTTGGCCTTTCCAAATTCCACCTGCTTTGCAAGGGCTGCTCCGCATCCTGTACATTCCCAACCCGATTCTGTAATTCTCCACAGGACTCTCCAGCTGAGCCGTGTGGCCAGATTTGGAGATGCACTGCTGCTTTATTCTTCAGAAAAGGCCCAAACAGGCCTACCAGGACCTGCGCCTCCTGGGCTCATGCTCCACCAGGGTCATCCCTTGCCCTGGTCTTTCTCCCAGTGGATCCCCAGCCATCAGAGGGCTCTGCTCCTAACCCCAGCAGGGACTGTTCATTGGGGTCTGGTCTTCCTGCCAGGCCTGCTCTTCCATCCCTGCCTGCTTCCACACCCTGCCTCCTTTTATTAATTTTATCGGTCCATGCCTCATTCATCTTTGACGCTGCGTCAGGGCACATTTCTCTGATCCTCCAGCTTTTTTGTGCTGTGCTCCCAGTGCCCCCTTGGTTTTTACAGTGCATAATTATAAACCTCGATTAAAGGTTCGATTAACACCTGGCTTTTCCACTAGATTGTAAGCTCAAATAGGACAGGGTCCATGGCAGTTTGCTCGATATTTTAATCTCCAATACCTTCCCTAGTGTTTGGAATATAATAAGTGCTTTGTAACTCTTCTATGAATGAATGACTTTCATTCATAGAATGAAATGAACATTTTGGCTTAGTCATCTTTGTTACTCTCCATAGTACCAGTCATATAAATGCTCAATAAATATCTGACTGATTTACCTCCCCTTGCACTATAGGAGTTTTGTTTGTTTGTTTTTTAGGAGGAACTGGGGATTGAACCCAGGACATTGTACATGTGAAGCAGGCATTCAACCACTGAGCTACATCTGCTCCCAGGAGATTTAAATAAAGAACTCCATATAGCTAACAAGAGGAGCTTGCCACATTCTGAAGCAACATGCCTGGCCATTGCAGAGTTAGGGATGGTTCTCAACACCCTGGTTTAATGGGGGCAGGGGTGGTGATAGTGGAGCATCATTCAAATATGACCTAGACATGTCATACATCTGCCAATACCTGTATTTGCCTTCTGCATCTGGAATCTACTTCCTGGGAACCCTAAAATGCTGTTCTGGTAATGGCACATGGGAAGCAGAGGCTGAAAATTTGGGGGTGAGACTTTCCATCAATGGGAAGTCACAGAAGTTTAGCTTGCTCAGTGTCAAAGCAGGGCAGCCAGGACGGCTTCATTAGCAGTTGGCAGAAATGAGTAAGATCTAACATCTGGTCCTTCATGGAAAATTCCTGTAGTTACAGAGCTGGCAAAAGACCAGAATTAGTTCCTGTCCTCTGTGCTCCATTGCCAGGCATTGATGAATGGCAATGCTGGCTTTATTCTCTCAAGCAATGAAGGGGCAAGATTTAAAAAAAAGTGCTGTATGGTTACCGTCAGAGCTCTCTATTAGAGGGTGTGCGGGCAGTGGTGGCAGAGGCCTAGCCTGCCCTGAGAGAGATTCACAATGGGTGTATTTAGTGGCCCAGTGAGGAACCAGAGATAGGTTCCAGGAGACTCTGCCCATGAGAACAATCACCCTTTCCAAAAACCCAACACACTGGGTTAATATAGAAGTAAATGGCAGTTAGTTTTTTGGGGAAAAATCAATATAAAATTCTATTGGGAGGATCTCCCTATCAATTTTAATGGCTATAAAAGAGGGATCAAGACCAATTCTAACCATATTGCAATTGAGTTCCTCAGACACCTTCCACGGGGCAGGTGAACTGGGGCATGGAACAGCCCGTTCTGGAGGGGAGGAAGGAGAGCTGTCAGGCAGGTGGCCCGAGGCACCTGGAGCCCCTAGGAGGACTGGGAGCCACAGGGAAGCGGAAGGCTTGGATGCCTGAGACAGGAAGGGGAGACAAAACGATACTGAAGGTGAGAGGATACGAAGACCAATCCCGTTTACATCACGTTCTTGGTGTGAATGTATTTATATTTGTCATTTAAGAGATTAAAGGTAATTAAAACAATTCATTGTCTTGTGTGAAAAAGGAAAACCAATTAATTTTATAAATGACAATTAGACTAGAGGACATTTGCTCCATTTAAATATAGGCATCAGGGCACCTATAAGACCACGTAGATGATTCTTCATATACAATTAAATGAAATGGCGCTGCAATGTACTTCATTCCGGAATGAAGCAAAGCAGTTTCCAAAACGGAGCAGGCGGTCCCTGTACAATAACCATCCCTGAAAGGAGAGAGTATTCAAGAAAATCTGGGTGGAGGCACTTAATGTAAGCAGAATGTGAAGAAGTTCAGGGCATGTTTCACTCACTTTTATGCACTTACCTTGATTTACCAGCACTGTTGAAATACAAGTTTCACCTAGGAAGCTCTGAATCAGCTTTTTTTTTTTCTTCTGGAAACCGAGTGAAACGCATGTCTCTTTCACTTCTGGGCACTTATCTTAGGGTGTGGCTCCATGACAAGGGGCCCTAGGCAGCTCCTTCCTCAGAGGTCCCTGCATCCTCACCTCTTGATCCAGCCCTCCAGCCCACAGCAGTTTGGGCCTGAAGGGACTCAAGGCCTTCAATCTCCTGCCCCTTGAGGTGGCCTGGATCAAAGCCCGGCTTGCAGGGAGAATGGCAGTAGGCTGAGTCTATCAGATTCTCTCCCAGGCATCGGAACTGACCGTGTGGCGAGAGTCCATCAGTGGCAAGCCCCGAACCGTAGGAAGTGCCCTCAGAGAGAGGATGCAATGTGAAATCATGAGGCGCTAGCCGGCCAAATCAGCAGGCAAAAGAATAGTGAACACCATTGAATCAGGAGCCTCCAGAAGGCAGGGAGAGGCTGATCAGTGGTAGCAGCAGATGGAGAGGCAAAACCCTCTAATGGCAGAGGATAATCCAGATAATTCAATAATTGGAGCTACATTGCATTCTTCCAATTTTTGAATTGTAATGTGGACTCAGCTAAATATTTCCATGATGTCTGGCGATAACACTCATATGCCCATAGTAAACCACCCCCCTCACTCCCTATAGCATAAGAGAAATGCTTTTATTGTCTAAGTGCTTTGGGTGGCTTCCCCCCTCCACTTCATTCTGCTCTTCTCAGCTCCAGCCACTCTCTTTGTCCCACAGCCATCCCCCACTGCAGATAGATCTTCACAATCCAGAGCAGAGTGGTAATGGATGCAGGAGGATATGACAATTTAGCTCAAATATTAGGTCACAGCTAAATTTAGAGTAGATTTTCTTTTTGCTCTATTATTAAAGAATCAGCTTACTGTCTTCCCTAGATTCTTCATTCCTCCTTCGAAAGACAGAAAGATATTTGTACAGCTGTGACATTTTTTGAGCGGCACATTTAGTTTAGCTAAGATGCTCTTTCCAGGAGCAAGTATGGAAAGGAGCAAATATGGACTTCTTTTGGTTCACACATGTATGCTGTGTAGTGGTAGCAGACAGAGTTCCTTAAGTGTCAAAATTGACCTGATGCAAATATATACTCTCCCGATTTAGCCTTGGCCCAATAATTTTTTTTTTTTTTAATTCTCAATTGCTTCTTTGATTGAGCATTAGGACCTCCCTAAGTTTTAGCAGGACACATGGTGGCCCAACTTAAGACCATATTTCCTAGCCTCCCTTGTAGCTAGTTCCCTCAGTAGATCCTGATCAGGGTGATGGTTCCAACTTCTACGGCAATTCTTTAAAAGGAAATGGCTTGCCCTCCATCTTCTCTCTTTTCTACCCTCCAGTGGGCTGGGATGCAGATGGGCTATTGGTTAGCCAGCTTCCCTCATGCAGATGAGGGCAACATAGCAGGAAATGGCAGAGCAGCAAGAGGGAAAGAAGGAGAGGCCTCAGATTGCCTGGTGGAGCTAAGCTACTTGCATACCTGGAGCACCTCTGGACTGTCACAGGAGAGAGCATACAGCTCTCTCCCTAGTGTGAGCACTTCTGTTTTTGGGGTTTCTCTGTTGCAACAGCTTAGTAAATAATGGTGGGCATTTACCAGGTGCTTACTATGTGTCAGAAACCACACTAAGTGCTGAATGTGTGTTGCCACCTAATTCTCTAGCGAACCTCCTAAAATAGGTACCACCTGCCCATTTTGCAGATGCTCAAACAGGCTGAGAGATGTGAGTTGCCTTGCCGAAGATGGCATAGCTGAAAGAGACAGAAATGACGTGAACTCAGCTCTGAGATGCTTTAAAACACATTCTTACAACAAACGTAAGATAAGGGCTATAGTTAGTAGTTATAGTTTCCCGATGCTCTTTCATAGTTTGTAACAAATGTTTCATAACAATGCAAGATGTTGGTGGTGGGGTGATGTGTGGGAGCCCTGTATGATGTTATTCATGTTTGCTTTGTAAGTTCACAACTTTTAGTATACTCTTATTGTTTACATATGTTCATGTATGAATGATATACTTCTATAAAATTTTATTAAAAATACACACACATGGGAAGTGGATGTGACTCAAGCAATTGAACTCCTGCCTACTGCATGGGAGGTCCATGGTTTGGTTCCTGGTGCCTCCTAAAGAGAACAGCGAGCTGATGTGATGGGCAGGTGTGACAAGCTGACACAACAAGATGACGCAACAAGAGATACAAGAAGACACAACAGGGAGGCGGCTGTGGCTCAATCAGTGGGGCTCCTGTTTGCCATGTGGGGGGCCCTGGGTTCGGTTCCCCGGGCCTCCTGGTGGGGGCGGGCCCGCCCGCGCAGCGTGGTTAGCTGACCCGGCAAGCGCGGGCAGCGGGGGGGGGGGGGGGGGGGATAAAAAAAAAAAAAAAAATTTTAAAAAAAAAAAAAAAAAGAAGACAGAACAAAGCAGGGAGCAGAGATTCCCAGTGCCTCCTAAAGAAACAAAGAAGACGAACAGACACAGCAAGTGCAAACAACATGGCGGTGGGGAGAAATGAATAAATAAAATAAATCTTTAAAAAAAAACCACACACATTATTCACAGCTGTGCTCTAGAGTCTCTTAGAATTACTGTTCACTGCTCTTCACTCTTTTTCCACAGAAAATATTCAAAATATCCTTCTCTGACACTTTCAAGTTTCAAGACTCTTAGCTCTGGATCCCATCTCTGCTTGATTTGGTGTAGATTGCACATTTTATCTTGCATTTTTTGAAGGAATTGTTCTTTCATTTTGAACAGGTTCACCTTGCCTTGCTTGCTAGACTGTAAATCCCTCAAGGGCTGGTGCTAATGACACAAATGCTGTGTAAATGACAATTATGTGTCTAGAGGGGTAGGAGTCATTATGGACTTGCAGAATGACTCAATCTTCCCTGAAGTTTTTCTGATGGGTGTGTAAATTCTGGGGGTAATGAATCAACCTTGGTGAAAACTGCCCCCATTTTAAAAGCATTCTTATGGCTGCAGCTGATTTGAATAGGAGAAACATCTGAAAAGATGATTTAGAATAAGGACTAATGCCCATTCTTTTTATCACGATAAATATAAGGAGGTGGGATTCAAATTTTTCAAGATTGCACTTTAATCAAATGTTAGATTCATGATCATTCTGCAGTGAATGAGTTAGTATTATGTTTATTGCATAATTAAAGAAAATTCAAAATAAAAGTGCCTTGAATAAGATATATTATCTTTTTTCTCACCTAAAAGGATTCTGGAGGTGGACAGCCTAGGACTGATATGGTAGTTTCTTGGTCATCAGTATCACAGGCTCTTTCTAACTTTCCTCCAAAATGCCTGAAAGTGGTTTCCATTGTAAAGGTTCCCTAATGGCTAGCATTATCCCCTCTAATGATAGCCATCATGTTAGATTTGGAGGCAGTAGGATGGGGAGGGAGCAAAGGGTATTTATCTGCCTGTTCTCTTTTAAAGATTTTCCCCAGATTTTCACTAAATGAACTTCCATTTATACCTGATTGGTCAGAACTTATCCATGCCTAGTTATATAGCTCTAAATTAAGTCAGGGCTTTGCTTTTTTTTTTTAATTTCTAAAGAAGCTTTAGTTACAATAAAGTTACATAAAAAATATAGGGGATTCCCATATACCCCACCCCTCACCCCTCCCCCACTTTCTCCCATTAACATCTTTCTTTAGTGTGGTACATTTGTTACAAATGATGAACACATATTGAAGCATTGCTACTAAGCATGGTCTATAGTTTACATTATAGTTTACACTTTGCAGGGCACAATTTCACAGGCTTTGACAAAATATAAAATAGCCTGTATCCATCATTGCAATGTCATGCAGGATAATTCCAATAAAGGAAGAAGGGGAAGAACCAATGTTGGGTAGAAAATTCCCGTGATTCTAAATCGGGGATTGGCAAACTATGGCCTGCAGGCCAAATCTGGCCTACAGCATATTTTCTGCAAATGAAGTTTTATAAGAACAAAACCATTGTCTGTAGTTGATTTCATGCTGCAATAGCAGAGTTGAGTAGTTGTTACAGAGATCCTACGTCCCACAAGCCTCAAATATTTACTATCTGGCATTTTGCAGAGAAAGTTTGTCAACCCGGCTTCTAGATGACTGAGAAAAGTTTCTGATGAGTGGTTTCATTCCTTCTGATGCTATTCTGGGAGCAGGTTTGAGATTGAAATGGATTCAGTGATAACTTTCTTCTTTTCTCCAGTCTCAGTGAGGTTATATCTGTTTGGCCTGTGTTTGGGTGCAAGTAACATAAAACCTGACTAATGTGGATTAAGCAAAAAGGGCTTTTATTTTTCTCACATACAAAGAAGCCCGGCGTAAATGGTCCACGGCTGATGGAGATGCTCAATGGTGCCTTCAAAACTGGGCTCTTTCATTCTCCCCCACCATGTCCAGAAAGATGACTTTCATCTGCATGCTTACTGTAAGATGGCCACAACACCTCAGAGCATTTGTCTGCATTCCTCCTGGGAAGAAGGAGAAGTCGCAAAAAGCCAAAGGGGCAGGAGTCTTTTTCCAAAAACCTTCACAGAAGTCCTCATTGACCTGAACTGTATCTCATGACCACCTCTTGCAGCAGAGGATTCAGGGATGGTGAGACTATTAAGCTAGACACCTTCCTGGGGCAAACGAAATGGGGATTCTGTTGGAAAGGAAGAAGCGGGGGATGATAGCAATGTGTGCTACAGAGGATTCCTCACAGTTAACTGGGCACGATAGCGTGTGCTTATGCCTCACCCTTTCTCCCACCTTTCCCCATAGCCCTTCCCTGTCACAGTTTCTAAAATCTTCTCTCTCCCTTTCATATTTTTGGCTAGGTGAGAAGCCTGGAAATGAGCCCGAGGAGGTGAGGCTGCAGAACGCCAGCAAACAGATTGTGCAGAACGCCATCATGCAAGCTGTGCAGCAAGTCTCCCAGGAGGGCCGGCGGAAGCAAGACAGAGCCAGCGGCAGCTTCCGCCTCGGCGTGGGGGAACTAACCAAGAAGCACGAGAAGAAGTAACTGGGGTGGATCTGGTTCTTGCCACGGGCTTGGTTTCCAGCCTTCCTCTTAGTCTAGGATGTGTCGCCAAAATGTTGCCCATAAAGCAAACCAAAGTGTCGTAGGCACCTAGCACTGTTTTGAAAGAGTGCATTAGACGATTCTGTCTGTATTTATGCAGTGCCTCTTAAACATAATGGCCCCAAACAACACCGTAACCGCAAAAGCAGTTTTGTAGCACCATTGATTTTTAAAGTTCTTAAAAAAAAAATTCTGTTTTATTTATTTACTTCTGCCTTGTATGCAATCTTTTTGTGACTTTAAACAGCAGGATGTTTTTTGTTTTGTTTTGCTGGAATACTGAGTGCAGTACTGTGTTCTCTCTCTCTCTCTCTCTCTCTCTCTCTATATATATATATATATATATATATATATGCTGCAAAGGTAAAAAGGATGGAGCTTTAGTTGCCTTCTAATATGGAATTGAAGGCTTTTATAAAGTAGGTACAGGTCCAAGATCAAATTAAGCAAAGGCAAATTCTAAGACTGAGCTCCTTACGCTCTTATAAGGCATATATATTTATATTACTTTAAAAAAGGAGTGTAGGATTTTCAAGAACTGGTGTTTCCCCTCTGTGCACAAATCTTTTGGGAATATTATGGATTTCTTTTACTATCTCAGGACTAAAATATGACAAGTTAGTCTATATGCATGAATTCTCAATACTCAATTCTTTAGCAGTCCCATGAAAAGCAGCTAGAGTTGCAGATTCCTAAAACTGCTGCCCGTCCTGAAAATACTTACTCTAGAGTGTAGTTATGGGGTGCAGCATCCTTGGAAGGGTCTCTGGGGCCCTGTAAAAGCTGCACTGTCACCAGGCTATGCTTTTGCACTAGTACCTTCCGATAGTTCCTCCATCCACAAATGAGAAATAGGTTTCTTGAGCTTATGAAAATCACACAGGTGAGGAATGAGTAACCCTTAGATGAAAAACATAATTTTTCTCCACTCTCTGAAGCACGAAAATACAGTAGAAGCAATGAAGTGACAATGTCGTGAATGCCTGTGTGTGTACATGTATGAGTAAAGCCATTTCTGTCGCAACAGGCTGACTTCCTGCTCCGCCCCCATGTGGGCAACACACGTCTTCCTGGAGCCCGGAAACTCCTACTTCCCGGGCTTTGCAGAAGTTATTGAGTTGGTGCTCCTGGGGACAGAGGAAGGATTTGAACTTTGTTAAAACCTTTTGGCTTCCGGGTATCACTGTCTACATTTGATAGTTTCATGAAAAGCAAAGGATTGGCACATAAAGTGACTGGCATTAAGATGTGCTTTAAAAATTCCAGTATGTTTCATACAGAATGGATAGGGCTGATGGTAGTAGATGAGGGAAAACAATTTCGCCTCTGCTCTGTTAGACCATTTCCCCCAGTGCACAGATGGAATAAACTCATGGGGTAGGGGAGGGGAGCAGAGGGAATTACAATTTAAATATAGGTTATCCAGAAATATTTTTGTTTGCAGAAATCATGACATTTGAAGGATGAGTTTAAATTGAGCTAAAGTAAGTTGGGTGATATAATTGTACAGCAGAGAGAATGATGAATTATTCAGTAGTGTCCACAAATTTAAAAAAATAGTAAACCCAATGTTTGTGGTTTGCAAGTGATCTGGCACGATGTTTCTGAGGTGTCTGTGTATAACCACCTGGGGTTTGCTGTCAAATGGACAGAAACACATAAATGCGCTGCCTTTCCTCTCTCGTGTGTCTGTGCTAATGCGCTGGGGATCTTTGAGAACATCTTATTGACCTCTGTGTCTAAATGCTATTTATGAATAAAATATATCCAGCTTTGAAATGTGTTGCCATTTTAAGCAGAGTTTCTCTTCTCTTTGGCTCCTTATATATCAGGGCCTTACATTCATATGGTACCATGAGGCTTTCCAAGTCCGTTTTCTACCCCACTAGATAACCATGATCAGTACAAATGCTTCTTCAATGGGCCCTTCACCGTAACTATTGGAGGAAGGCGTGGGGTGGTGGTTCCGAATGCTGGAATGAAAAGGATGTGTGCTGGGAAGTGCCTTTTTGATCTCAGAAAGAAAAGGTGAATGGATCTAAAGGTCAAGTGTCTTTCACAATAGTTATGGGTTGAACAATGTCTCCCAAAAAGACATGTTCAGGTCCTAACCCCTAGCCCTGTGAATGTGAACATATTTGGAAATAGGATCTTTGAAGATATTATTAGTTAAAATGAGGCCAAATTGGATTAGGGTGGGCCCTAAATCCAACATGACTGGTGTCCTTATAAACAGAGGACATTTGCATATAGTGAGTAAAACAGGCAGACAGTTGTCTATGTGACTGAGGCAGAGACTGAGTTATGGCAAAAGCCCAGGGACTTCATGGATTGCCGGGAGAGAGGCATGGAACAGATTCCTTCCTTTACGAGGAAGCATGGCCCTGCCGACAGTTTGATTTCATACTTCCAGACTCCAGAACCATGAGAGAATAAATTTCTATTGTTTAAACCAACTAGTCTGTGGTAGTTTGTTATAGCAGCCCTGGCAGACTTAAGCAGTGATCTTTCTGAGACTGAAACTTCACCGTGAGGAACAGAAATATTAATAAATCCTTGGAGGGACTCAAGGAAGTTGCATAACCCCTGCATTCCATAGGTAGGTGCTCTGTTGGCACAATTCTAAGAAAGCCCAGCATAAAAGTAAATGCATCTGCTAGACTCTTACTTATATCTATTTCAATATGAAGTTCCTGGGCTTTACAGAGTCCTACAAAAGTTCATTTGACATAGGACTAAGGTAGGTTTCCATTTGTTTATTATCATAAACCGGCACACAGTTTTCAGTTTGAAGAATTAGCTAGAGTATTTATGTCCTTTTTTAAAAAAATATATTTTTCTTTATTTTACCGGGAGGTCCCGGGGATCAAACCCAGGTCCCTCCATATGGGAGACGGACACCCAACCATCTGAGCCACATCTGCCCTATTTATGTCCTTTAGCTTCCTGATTTGCTAGATTTTAAAGCATACATAGGCTTCTAGTTCTGTGTGCTTGGCTGTTTATCTTTTACTTTGTTTGTCTCCAGGGTAGAATGAAAGCAAGAAATCCTATTATGTTACTTTGCTTTTCTGTAACAGTATATCTAGTGCAATCAGAATTGTAAATAGATATGAAACATCTTACTGGTCCCTGGGCTTCATTATTATTATTTTGTTTCCTTTTTCTTTCTTTTCTTTTAGCTACCTATCCCTAATGGTGGGATTTCAGATTGCAAATAATCAGTCAATTATTAAAAGATAATCACCGAATTAATGTCATTTAGTTACAAAAAAACAGCTATTTTCAAGACAATTTTAAGGTCGCCTTGAGAAAAAAAAAGAGGGATTTTTTAATTTATTCACTCTAACAGCTATTCTAGTAAAATAGAGAATGAAATCTCTGAAACTAGATTAGCAACAATAGTACCCAAACGGGTGTAAAGATGAAATATTTGAGCAAATTCTTCACTGCATATAAAGAGAAATTGGAAACTACAAAAATAACATCTTCTCTCTTTTGAGTGTGAGAAAGTTTTCCAAAGTATATTAGTACACATTATTTTATTTATCACATTGCCACAACCTCACAGGAAGGGGCAGCCAGGGCAGACCTAATTCTCCTTTGACCAGTGTGTTGCATCAGACTACTTCATAGCAATATTCAGTGCCTTACCTGAGGACAGAAGAGGCTACAAAGTAGCACTGAAGTAAGAAAGTGTAAAGCAAGAGTATTATTTCCAGCCAAGATGACAAGAATAAAGACAAGTACAAAACAAAACAAAACAAAATCTCTCAAGGGTTGCCAGAACTCAAGGGCCCTTCTTCAAAAACCTACTTGACCATGAATTTCAGCCATTTAAAAGGTGGATTAAAATAAAGAATGTAGGAATGGAGAGGCTATGATAAAAGGCTTTTGAAAAGTGAACATTTCAAAAGTATGCAAATCTTGGCTAAAGAAAAGAATGTTTAGAAAACACCTTTTTTTTTTTTTTTAAAAGATTTTATTTATTTATTCATTTATCCCCCCCTTGCTGCTTGTGCTCGCTGGGTCAGCTAGCCACGCCGTGCGGGCGGGCTTGCCTTCGGGAACCGAACCCGGGGCCTCCCATATGGTAAACGGGAGCCCTACTGATTGAGCCACAGCCGCTTCCCTAGAAAACACCTTTTTTTTTAAAGGTACTCGGGCTGGGAACCTTGTATGTAGGAAGCTGGCTCTCAATCACTGAGCCACATCAGCTCCCCTGAGTTGGTCTTTTCATTTGTTTTGCTTGTTGTTTGTTTTTTGTTTGTTTTAAGGAGGCACTGGGAACCTAACCCGGACTTCCCATGTGGGAAACAGGTACTCAACCGCTTGAGCCACATCTGCTCCTTCATTATTAAATCTCGACAGTGTGAAAATATGAGTAACAAAAATCAAGATTTGGGGCAAGGAAATGAAATCATGCTAATGACTTAATCTGTTAGAGAAAGAGAGAACTTATCTAGATTTGAATGCTCTACTTGTAAAACAATAACAGCAATAACCAAGGATACCTATCTCTTAATAGATTTCATAGTTCCTTTTCCTAACCTCAGAGGAATCTATGAGAAAATAATATCTTATGAAAAAGAAATATTTATTTAAACTTTAGCAATTCTTTTACTTTTCATTTACTTTCTTTTTCTTTCATTACATTGAAAAGAATCTAAAATGTAATATATGTATATTTTTACTTGGGAATAATCCCTTGATACTGTGTGTGTTGCACTCTTCTTTCATTCTTCCACTGAACTGACTAAAAACACTCTTGCACTGTGGTACCATCCACGTTGATTTTCCCATTGAGAAAAATAATTTATTTGCTCTATTAGGCCACAGAGGGTCCAGCATCTAAATAAGAGAAGAATTCCTGTTATTTCTATTTTTCAAGTAAGTCATTGTAAAGCAGATCCTCTGTTGAGTGATTTCTTTTTATTCTACCAACCAGTGCTTTCTCCACATGCATAATCCTTGTGCTGAAAAACGACTCTCTTGCACACCCTTGCACTAATGCTCCACTAATTGAGTTAGATGTGTAGCACACCCTGTCGGTGGCCATTCTTATACCCTCAGCACTTGTCAGTTCCTTACACAGAGATGGCTTACTGCAGAGAGCATCACTTTTTGCCTTCAGGCTTTCTCTAGCACTCATCCTACACAAAGAAAGGGCAGAAGCTCCAGGGACCTAAGCCCAGAGCAGACCCCAAGCAATGGTTGACGGGAGTTGGCACAAAACCAGCCCAGCTCCCTCACCCAGCATGTTCCATGCAGAACACCAGCAGCTGCAGCTGATGGGAGTCCCAGATGGGCTTGGTTTCTCTCTCACACCCCCACCTTGGTGCTTCCTAGGCTGATTTCCCAAATAAATTACTTTCACTCAAATCCTTGTCTCAGGCTCTACTTCTAGGGGAACCAAACTTAAGACAGTGAGTGGCATTATGGTGGTTTCTTATCAAAGAAAACTGAAGTTACTAATGATTTGTGTCTTGTTGCAGGAAAATTGGATGCATCTTCCTACAGAGACATTCTGCCCCAGCCAGATACTAGGCCATAGTTGGCATCTTTAAACAAATCCCCAAAGCAACAGAGTATGAGTTGGTTAAAACATGGACATGTTGTGTGTGCATTTTAATTTTTTTTGAAGACATTTTTATTTATTTAATTCTCTCCCACAATGCCCTTGTTTGATCTTGCTGTCTGCTCATCTTCTTTTTTTTATTTTTTTATTTTTAGGAGGCATTAGGAACCAAACTCAGGACCCATGTGGGAGGGAGGCACCCAATCCCTTGAGCCATCTCCACTCCCTGCTTGTTGTTTTTTCATTGTTTCCTTGTTGTGTCTCCTCTTTGCGTCAGCTTGCTGTCTTGCTCGTTTTCTTTAGGAAGCATCTGGGAACCAAACTCAGAACCTCCCATGTGGTAGGCTGGTGCCCACACTCACTTCCCTTGCATTTTTATTTTATTACAGATATGTTGGTTGTCTGGAGATGGATTTATCTCGTTCTGTTTTCTAAACTGGCTGATTTATAAACCAGTGGTGCCAAATAAACATTGAATAAACAGGCATCTGAAGCAGCACTAAGGGAAAGTGGTTGAGAGACTATTACTAGGCCACACAATTTGCTAGTCTGAAGAACTGAGATTTAGCATGCAGGAAACAATATTCAAGGCCAATGATTTCAGCAGTGCATTCCCTGCTGAAATTGTGTATTTTTGGCAAGTCTTGGGAAAGAGCCATCCCTTTTATTTATTGTTTTGCTTAACCTTTACAATTAAAGGTTGCCCTTTTAAATATGGAGAAATAAATTCATGCAGATTGATAATTTGTTCCTAGTTTTTAAAATGTTCAAAGTTAATGGAAAAAAGGCAGTGGTCATGAAAGCAATAATCTATGTGCCAAGAGACCTAGATTCTAGCTCCAGGGGTAATCCTAAAACAACCTGCAATCAGATACTTATTTTTCAGATGATTGCTTTAATTTCAGTTTCTGCTTCTGAAAGCAGGTGAGTTACTACCTTTCTAGTTTACCCTGTAAACTAATACATGTTAAGGAAATAAATTACCTGCATGACATTAACATGCTTCTTAATTTTTCTGAGCCTCGGTTTCCTTATCTGTAAAGTAGAGCTTGGTCAAGGTGACCATTAAGCTTCTTTCTAATTCTAAAATTAGAAGATTCCATGATTTTTGTATGTTTTATTGAGGTTTCACCTAAGCACACAGCTTGATGGATTTTTAACTTTTTATTTTGAAATATTTTCAAACTTACAGGACAGTTCAAAAAATATTACAAACCCCATACAGAGAGCTTCCAGATACTCCTATCCCCCAGACACTCAGATCCATAAATTTTTAACATCTTGCTACATTTATCAGATTATTCTGTCTATTGAGTGAGTGATTGCTTGATGGATGTATTTTTATATATGTGCATAGTCAAGTAACTGCCACCAGACTGACACAGAGCATCTCCAGTACCCCTAGCAAGTGTCCTTGTGCCTCTGCCACGTGACACCTTCCCAGAATTAACCACTATTCTCACCTGTATCATCTGGATTAGGTTTGCTAATTTTATTAATTTCATATAAATAGAATCGTAAAGTATATACTCACCTGTATTTTCTTTTTGTTCCTCAACATTTTGTCTGTGAGATTCATTCATACTGATGCAAGTAGTGAGAATTTTTTCTTTTTATTTACTTTGTATTTTATCATATAAATATACCACCACTTATTTTTCCATTCTACCATTGAATGTTAGGGCTTTCCCCAAATTTTGGCTATTAAAAATAAAGCTACTATGAATGTTCCTGCACTTATCTCTGGATGGGTGCATGTCATTTGCCTTGGGTAAATACCCAGGTGTAGAATTGTTGAGTCATAGTGGATTTGTAATAGATCTTTACTAGATTCTGCCTAAGAGGTTTCCAATATAGTAGTACTAATTTATTCTCCTACTAGTAATTTATGAGAGTTCGATTGCTTTATATGTTTGAGGCAAACCCTATTCTTCTAAAAGAACTTTGTCTCCTAGGCATAATCCCCTGTGAGATTATGGGGAATTTTTCACTCTTTCAAGGCCCTCTGCTGTCCAACCTCCCAGGTATAGCACCAGAATTTAGCAAAAGTTCTTTGCGGGGGGGGGGGGGGGACTGGCCTCCTTTTGGATGCCTTAAGTTTCTAATTTAATTCATCTGACTGCCAAAGTCCTTGTTGATTTCATTTTCCCTCCAGTCCTTACCCAGAATCAGCAAAAAACAAAACAAAACAAAACAAAACCCCAAAACAAACAAAAACAAAAACAAAGCTTCCCTACTCCTTCATAACAAAACTACTGGTGATAGCACACCATAAAAAGACTCCCCCTAATCTGGAAATTGTATTCATAACCTGGCTTGACCTTATCTAAAGTATGAGCTTTGCAATTTATCCAGTCTTTTCCCTAGTTGCTTCAGTAAGAGCATTGGGCTATCCTGATTTAACACATTCTTCCAAGAAGCAGAAACTTTGATTCTACAGATTATTAATCCAGACATGTTGTTATCAGTGATATCGCTACCAATTTACAGATCATATTTGTGATATTGAAATCAAATATAAGCAGTAAAAACGTACTTTTCACTTGATTTTAGGTTTGTTTTAGAATCACAATGTTGGAAGCAACCTTGAGTAACTATTTGTTCCACTGATGTGCTTTCTGATTACGGAATGGTTTTCAGTGAGGACATTTTGTCTGAATCTTCATCACTTAAAAATATGCTTAACAAAGAAACCCAAGACTAGTAGATAACAACGCCTTTCACCTCTTGTCTTTTTTTGCCCAACTTTCTGTCCTCTGTGTTAGTCAGGGTTCTTCAGATAAACAGAACCAACAGGAGATAACGATCTATCTATCTATTTATATATTTCATTCTCTCTCTCTATATATATCTCATTCTCTCTCTCTCTCTATATATATATATGTTTGTGTGTGTGTATAGAGAAAGAAAGATAGAGATTTATTGGACCATGAGGGTGGGCTAGTCCAAATTCCATAGGGCAGGATTTATTGGCTGGAAATTCTGATGAAATTGATATTGAAGTACTTAGTCTGAATTCCCTCAGGGGAAGCTGGCTGGCTGGAAATTTTAGCAAGAGCCAGTGTTGAAGTTGAGGCAAAAATTCTTCTGACCTCTGAAAACTAAGTTGTTCCTTTTAAGACCAACTGACTCGATAAGATTACCCACATTGCTGAGGATAAGCTCCTTTTTTTGATTGTAGATGCAGCCAACTGATTGTAGACGCAAATCCCATCACCAAAATATCTTCACCTTAACAATTAGACCAGTGTTTGACCAAACAATTGGACATCATAACCTAGCCATAACACTCCCTACCAAATCCTCTTCTCTACTTTCACCGAGCTTCTGCCTCATCGCCAACCATTAATAATTTTGAAACCAATTTTAAAAGGAGAAGTAAGAAGGAAAAGGGAAAAAGAGGAAGAGAAGGTGTATTAGTCAGCCAAAGGGGTGCTAATGTGAAATACCAAAACAGGGTTGGTCTTTATAAAGGGTATTTATTTGGGGTAGAAGTCCACATATACCAGGCCATAAAGCGTTAAGTTTCTTCTCTCACCAATGTTCATTGCCACATGTTGGAGCAAGACAGCTGCCGGCATTTGCCAGGGTTCAGGCTTCTGGGGTTCCTCTCTTCCCGGGGCTGCGTTTCTCTCCGGGTTTAGCTCCTGTTTCCTCCACAAGGTCAGCTGTAGACGATCAGGCAAATGGCTTGCTTCTTTTCTCCTGGGGCCTTCTTTCCAACATCAAAACTGCTTCTCAAAAGACTGCTTCAACTCTGTTCTTTGCCTTGCCTTTTATATTCGATTCCCCACCAACCAAGGGGTGGGGCTCAACGCCCTAATCATAGCCTAATCATGCCCAGATTAACAGATCAATTTACAAGCATGATTCAATTATATTTTTGGAATTCATAATTACATCAAACTGCCACAGAAGGCTAAATTAAATCAGGAAAGGAGTATGTTCTGTACTAAATTAAACAGTGTGCATGTGTGTGCATGTCTGCTTACATGCATGTGAGGCATGGGTGTGCATTTTTATGTGTGTGTTAGAGTGTATTTGTTTCCTAAGTGCAAACATGTATGCTTAGGATGAAATTAAGTGAATTATTATTATTTTTTTCTCAGTTCCAAGCCAAATGTAGACCTAATTTGTAACAATTCACATAAATATTAAGCAGAAATCATTTGCATAAAAAGCAGGTGCTTAGACTTTCACCCCTTTTCAGAGAGGAGAGCTCTGTGGCAACAGGACAATTAAAAGTGGCCCTCTTCAGATATATGACCTCATGATTTCCTGAAGACTTTCCAGCTGAACTTCCAAAGATAATTCTTTCATGTGAATTGAGTGATGAACCCAGAGTCTTGCTATTGTTTTAGAAAAAAAAAGAAAAGAAAAACAAGCAACAAAAATATCTTCCATCATCTGTGTAAAATAGTTTTCCTTTTGGAATGTTGATATCCTGATTTGCCTCAAATAATTTCATTTTATATTTATTGCATTAGAAACTTATTGAAAATTAGATTTCATGTTGAAATAATATAATTTTTAAATGATTATAAATCACTCTCATGCTAACAATTACTCAAAACTAATTAGATTTGTGAACTTAAGCAAATGGGTTTACCTATACGGTACTTGTTTTCATTATTTCAGAGAAAAGGGATCATTATACCAGTCCCATTTGTTAGTCATGTTGGTGTAGGATCAGTATCAGAATCTTGGTATCATTAAATTCATTCCTGGGAGCCCGAGGACAAATGGATGGGAAGCTCTCTCAGCAAATCCATTCTTAATAGATTTGCTTAAATACGAGACATCAGGGCCAAGATGTCTATGTGGTTTCTTAATCTGGTAAACAAGGAGGGCAAACCTTTGAACCTAGACTAGTAGAAGGCCTAAGCATCTTGCTCTTCACCTGCTTTTTTCCCCCTTCCTCCTTAGGCCCTCCTTTATTCTCTCTTGATTTCTAAGAATAGGACTTCCTAGGCAAGGTCATTTATACCATGTGCATGGGATGATGACAACCATCAAAAGGCTGATCCCAAGAAAATGTAATTTTTTTTCTCCAATTCAATTCTATTTATACTTCTTCCAATAAAAGCTACACCCAATCTCTTAAAAGCTTCACCTCTTAATTAATGACCTACTTATATGTCTAGGGGGATTCCCTTTTGTCCTTGACCCACAAAAAACCTCCACTCTATTTAGGAAGTGCCTTGCGCTCCCTCTAGAGGGATCAGTATGCTATTACATTGTTGCAGGGGATTAGTTCAAGAAAATAAGTGTGATTGAACGTGTTCAGTTAGAAAAGTCCAAGGTACCACGCAGATGCACTCAGCTGAGAGCCTAAAATGTCCTAGTCTCAGTAGTAGACGTGCTTGGAAAATCTTCATTTTCAAGAGGTTTTTAATGGCTAGGGAATGTTATTTATGAAAATGCTTATGAAATAAAGTAGAAACTAATGGACTTAATCATATAGATATGAAATGGCAAACGAGAGCAAGAGCAGGGAAGATCCCATGCAGGAAAGTGTATTTAAATGGAATCTTTACACACCAAGAATTGGAAGAAAAGGAATGAAAAGTTGTTTTAAATAAACTTTCAAAATTATATCCTTTATCTTTTCAGATTTCAAAAATGTATTTTTCATATATCAAAAATACCTTGTAAAATTCTTCTAGATCTTGTGGTAGGCAGTAGTTTTTTAAACCTTACCCAAAGCACAAGCAACAAAAGAAAAAATAGATAAATGGGACCTTCTCAAAATTAAACATTTTTGCACCTCAAAGGGTGAAAAGGCAGCCAACTCAATGGGAGAAAATATTTGGCAATCACATATCTGATAAGGGTTTAATACCCATGATATATAAAGAGATGTTACAACTCAACAATAAAAAGACAAATTACCCAATTAAAAAAATAGGCAAATGACCTGAAAAGGCAATTGTCCAAAGAAAAAATATAAATGGTGAAGAAACACATGAAAAAATGTTCAACATCACCAGTGATTAGGGAAATACAAATCAAAATTACAATGAGATATCATTTCACACCTATTAGGCTGGCTGCTATTAAAAAGCCAGAAAACTGTACATGTTGGAGAGGATGTGGGGAGATAGGAATGCTTATTCACTGTTGGTGAGAACGTAGAATGGTACAGCCACTGTGGAGGACTGTTTGGCAGATCCTAAGGAAGTTGAATATAGACTTGCCATGTGACCTGGCGATACCATTACTAGGTATATACCCAGAAGAACTGAAAGCAGTGACATGAACAGATATCTGCACACCGATATTCATGGGGGCATTATTCATGATTGCCAAAAGAAGGAAACAATCCAGGGGTCCATCAACTGAGGAATGGATAAACAAATTGTGGTATTTACACACGATAGAATATTATGCAGTAGTAGGAAGAAATGAAGTCATGAATCATATGACAACCTGGATGAACCTGGAGGACATTATATTGAATGAAGCAAGGACAAATACTGTATGATCGCGCTATTATGAACTAAATGTACTGTGCAAATTCATGGAGTTAATAGAATATATAGGTCACCAGATAACAGAAGGAGGGTAAAGAATGGAAAGCTGAGGGAAATCTGTGCAGAATTGTTAAAAAGGTTGTTTGTAAATCTTTGGAAATGAATATAAATGATTAAAGCATATCATGGTGTTTGTAACTAGCAGTGCTATTGTAGGGGTAGGACAGTGGCTGGAAAAAGAAAGTCCAAGATCAGAAGGAAAGCTAAAAACTGTAACATGGACCTGTATAAGATGGTAAAACCTCATGTAAAACATGAATATGGGTGATATTGCATATATAAGATTGTTTTTACAAAATACAAATACAAGTATACTAGAGAGAAGGAGAAAAGAATAGCAGCTATGTATGCCAAGTGAGCCATAGAGTGATTGAGATTGAGGAGTTTTGTTTATTATTATTGGAATAATGAAAGTGCTCTGGGAGTGATTGGGGTGGTGAATGCACAAACGTGATTACACTGAATACCATTGATTGTACTCTTTGGATGGATTTATGCTTTATTAATTGTATCAATAAAATTGAAAAAAATGCTTAAGAAAAGAATGTACAAAATAAAGTAGAGAGACAGAACTGAAATAGCAGCTAAGTATTGCAGGAGAAGCTTAGAGAGATTGAGCACTGAATATTAAGGGGTACAGTTGTTTGGTTTTTAAAATTATTACTATTAATATTGGAGTAATGAAAATACTCTAATGGTGATTGAATTGATGAATGCACAACTATGTGATTATACCAAATACCACTGATTTTACAAGGTGGATAGATTGTATGTTTTATTAATATGTATCAATAAAACTGATTAAAATTTTAAAAAAGAAAAATTAAATGAGGGAAGATGCTGTCAGAGAGAGGGTGGCCTTGCCAACATCATGCTTTCACACTACTGCCTCCAGAACCATGAGAGAATAAATTTCTGTTGTTTTCTGCCAAAAACCCCACAACCAAACACCTTGTAATTTGGAGCCTCCCTTTACCTGTCTAGCTTTATGTCCCTCTACTCTCTACTGCCACTCTATGCTCTAGTAGTGTTAAAATCAATTGTAGTTTCTCTTTGATTTCACACCTTTGTGTATTGTGATCATGGAGTCCCCTCCGTCTGGAACACTTTCCCCAACTTCTTTAATCTTGGAAACTTTGATTCACTTTTAGGAATCAACTCAAGCACTTTATCTTCCCGGAAGTATCTTTCACACATCTATATTTTCATTCATTCAACGGATTAGACTGGTCTAAACACAAATTTCTGTGTGCCCAGAGCTCCCAGGGATGATTCTTGGTATCTGCCACATGTTCTTGCAATTGGATGCTGAAATGCTCTCTTCCCACTTAGAGATACTTCTGGAGCAGCCCATGTCTTAGTCATTCTTGTACTAATGTGGTATAGCACAGTGCTGGAGCATAGTTTGTACTCAGTAAATACGGATTTGAGTGGTATTTTAAAACTTTCCAATGTATGTTCTGAACTGTGCTACATTTCAGAGATGGGGTACAATTGAATTCCTCTCAGTCAGCATTTTTTTTTTTCTTGTGTGATGAAATGGGAGAGAATTTTATTACTACTAATTACAATGATCTTTGGTAGTTATTAAGAGTTGAATGAGGACTAAGATTTACATCATCTTGTGATAGGAATTCCTTATGGCAAAGGGTTTTCAATAGCAGCCCATACCTCAGTGAATCAGAGATCTCTCAGGCAAAATGTTAATATTTTCCTGTCATAAGGAAAATAATTACATTTACATATTATTACATTTGAGAGTGATCCAACTCCAATTCCTCAGTAGGCATATGGGGAGGACTAAAGAGATCCTCAGACCCTATAAGAATTCTACTGCTTTGTACCAATTCCACTGGTGTCAGCCCTTCCTGTATTGAGCACACCTCTTTCCCTCTCTTCTGCTATCATTAGAAATCACCTCTCAAGTGGGCTTGAGAAGAACGTGAGGAGAACATGACTGAATAGCAGAAGGTGAAAAGTGACTAGTAAAAAAGTCCCAACTGTGTTTTTAAGGAGCCCCTCAAGGCTGAATTAAAATGAGTTTTGGGGGAGCGGATGTTGCTCAAGAGGTTGTGTGCCTGCTTCCCACATTCCTGAGTTCAACCCCCAGTTCCTCCTAGAAACAAAAGCAAACAACAAGCAAACAAACAAAAAAATTGGGAGCCGATGTGATTCAGCGGTTGAGCGCTGGCTTCCCACATACGAGGCACCGAATTCAATCTCTGGCCTTGGTACCTCAAAAAAAAAAAAAAAAAAAAAAAAAAAAAAA
>JAKSZT010053813.1:7024918-7038689 GCA_026826555.1 Tolypeutes matacus
AAAAAAAAAAAAAAAAAAAAAAAAAGAAAAGAAAAAGAAAAAAAAAGAAAGTTTTGCTGCATCCCTCAGAAAAACTGTATCTGCACATCTAAGACCTAAAGACTACATAGGATTTCCACAGGATGTTTTCCCACACGTTTGGATGTCCAAAATACTTAATAAATTGTAGCCTCCCTCTACTTGTCCAGCTCCCAAGAAGGAATTTTTCTTTCTCTGCTTGAGAATTTATGTAATCTAAGCATCTTTTAAAATATATATATATGAAAAAAAAAGACACACACACACAAAAAAAGATGCTTTAGGAAACGAACTCTTTAAACCTCACTAACATGATACAAATTCTGCTACCAAGAAATCAGTTTGAAGAGATGATTTGCAGTTTCAGAAAACAGAGGCATAAGAAAAGTGCTTGTAATCTTTATTTTTTCTGTTTTCTTATTCTTATTTTTTAAGTACTTTAGTCTACCTGCATACATTCCACTCCCCTCCCATGGGGGTTCTACTCTTGCTTCTAGTTTATGCGTTAGTTTTCAGCTTTCTGGTCTCATCTGTTAAGTGCGCATGTAAATTATAATCATAATTATAATAATAAAATTAGCTACAATATTCATGAGAGCAGTGAATGCAACTCCCAGGCTTGGCATACAGTAGATGTTTAATATAGATTTGTGGAGTGAATAAACTAATTTTTACTAGAACATTTAATTAATTGATTCATTAATTAATTAGCATTTATTATATACCCAAACCCATAGGTTAGTGTGGTGGATTGAATTGTGTACCCCCGTTTAGACACCTTCTTGGTCTTGATCTGCATTCCTGTGTGTGTGATCCTACTGTAGATAGGATCCCTTGAAGATGTTATTTTTAAAGTTTATGGCTCAGCTGCATGAGATTTGGCCTTCATCGCAATTACTGGAGTCCTTTATAAGAAGAAATTCAGACAGAGAAAGCCAGGGGGAGGAGCTGGAAAGCGGAAGTCAATGGAACCCGGAAGAGGAAGAAGAGAACATGGTTGTGTGCACGAGGCAGAGATGCAAGCCGAGGAAACCCGCAATCTCCTACAGCCAGCACCAGAATGTTACAGACTTTGGAGAGAAAGCATAGTCTTGCAGAAGCCTTAATTTTGGACTTCTAGCCTCAAAACCGTGAGCCCATAAATTCCCCTTGTTTAAGCCAACCCATTATATGGTAATTGCCATAGCCTCCTGGGAAATGGAGACAGTTTCCCACCTGCCCTAGCCAATTCAATTGACACCTTCTATAGGGTACCAGAGTATTTCCATTTTACAATTTGGGAACTCAGAGATGTAGAGAGGTTAAGTAACTTTCCCAAAGTCAGCCCTCTAATAACTGTTGAGATAAAAAGCATCCTGCTATTTACAATTTGTGGCCACAACTTTATTGTGGAGCTGAGGAGTGGTGTAGAAAGAATCATGGGAGTGACTAGAAGACAAAGGTCTTAGTTTTTCCATTTACTGGGTTTCTGTCCTTTCTCAGCCGTTGTAAATGTGGAGAGTAGCAATCTCCCTACTTTCTTGCCAGGTTGTTGTGAGGGTTAGATTTAAAAGTAAGATAAAACCTTTCAAGTGCTATACAAAAAAATACGTGAAGCAAATATTAGACCAAGGTTATTATAAAATGTCTAGCAAAAAAGTAACTGTATTTTTCTAAATGGTAGCTAAATAAAGGTTTGGAAGTTGTGAGTTTATTTAGACAAAGGATGCAAGAGTTATCTCCTCCCTGAATATACTTAATCAAGGAACCTGAGGGCTAAGGCAATCTTTAGATTTCCTTGGTAATCTTAATGAGAGTCAAGGGATATAGGATATAGGAAGGAGAAGAATCCCCCCCCCTTTTTAATAGAGAGATTGGTATTGGTTAGATCTATATACATTTATAGATCATAAATGTTAATTAGCCTTGGAAGTTTTTTTTTTTTAATATTATGAGATTTTATAAGATTGTGTCATGCAACTGTGGGTAGGCACAAATCCAGTGGAAGTTTTTTATCAATTCTATAAAGTTTGTTGATAAGACTTAAAGTAAATATTAGTAATTTAAATGCTGAGTGGACAGTGTTTATAGTTATAGAACAATATAATCTGTTCACTACAGCTTATTCATTTTGTGCTGTATCTGGAACATATCTCAGTTCTTCTTTCAAATGTGGGATAAAATTAAAACGTTTTTCTCATCTAATTAAGGATGCAAGATTAGTTAACTCAATTTGATATACTCCTTCACCCCCTGTCCTCCAGCTACTTGTTCTAAGTGAATTAACATGCAATTTAAATTGAATGAATTATAGCCCATCGGGAGATAACACTTTAATAGCTCCTGGAACAAAAACGAATAGGAAAATAAGCTTCACTGAAGCTGAAGGTGACTTAAAATTTACTTTGAAATTGGGTTTTGAATCACTTAACTTAGTATATAAGTTCCAGAGTTAAAAATATGATGTATTTGCATTTTATCATTTTTGTGTTCTTTGTGTAAAAATTTGACACAATATTTCTTTTCTTTTCCTTCTTTTTTTTAAAGATTTTACTTATTTATTCATTTACCCCCCCCCCCTTGCTGCTTGTGCTCGCTGGGTCAGCTAACCACGCAGTGTGGGCGGGCTTGCCTTCACCAGGAGGCCCGAGGTTCCCGGGGCCTCCTATATGGTAAACGGGAGCCCTACTGATTGAGCCACAGCCACTTCCCATTGACACAATATTTCTAAACAATGCAATTGAATTGTAGCAATAGTGACTATCAACTTTAATAATTTATAATTACCACCTGTAGTCATAAAATACTAGAACTGAAGGAGACTTTCAGCATAGCATTTCTCAGAGTTCTGCCAAATGCCTAGCCTCATAAGATGCTTTGAAAAAAAAAATCATTTTATGGGTAATCAAGTTGGAAAGCACTGCTCACCATAGCAAAATCTTGGAAATTTACAATGTGCATGAACTTATTAAAGACTTGGAGAAGTTCTGCAGTAATGAAACCTATCTATCTTTGTTCAACCTACTATTTTTCCCAATACGTTTCACCATAGATCCCTTGGAGGGAAACAGCTATTAGTGATTTGTGGGGAAAACACTTCGGGATATTTAGTTACAAAGAAGTCAAGCAACTTGCCCAGGGCGACTCAAATTCAGGGATATTGATTCCCAATCTACTGCAGCTAGATGATGTCCTTATCAAAAGGAAAAAAAAATGTGGTTGTTACGGTCTAGTTTTAGAGAATACATATTTACTAGTAGTGGTTGCTTTATTTATTTATAATTATTTATTTATTTATTTTTAAAGTTCACAAACCATCCTTTTAAGAGCCTGCTCTAAAATATTGCTGATTATTGATATCAAGTTTGTTCATCTGTAGTTTCTACTTTTTGAAACTTGAAACATTTGTCAGTGTTTAGTCCTATGATATCTTTTTCGTTTGCTCCAGTTTCCCAAAGATTATTGCTTATTCTCTAAACACATATTCAAGCCTCATATGATATAAATTATTTAGGTTTGGATATTTAAAATCTTTTGAAGCAACAAGTTACTCTCATACAATTACCTTATATAGCTTGGTTATTTTTTTTCCTCTTTAAACTTTGTTTTGCTTTTTCCAATTCCTCTTCTTAAAGGAAAAAGAATGGAATCTTACTTTTAATTTCTGTTTATTGCCACTTCTATACAACAAAATTATTTGGTGTGTCATTTAATCTGATATAAATAATGCTTGTATGTTGACTTTTGTGATTTAGACAATAAAACATTAAATATATTTTTAAATGTTGCTACTCATATGCCTATAATCTGAATGAACCCTGTGGCATTTCTAGACTTTGCCCTGAAAAATTAATTCATATATTTGGATTACTTTCTGATTAGTTTAACACACATATGCTTCTCCAACCCCCAACAAAAAGAAAAACTGATGCAATGCTGACTATCACTTGGTTTAAAAACAGAAAATATCCTTTATATAAATAGTAGTGGTTCCATGCCTGGAATACTTGTGAAATTCTTAAGGTAAAGCACACCAGAGCTGACAAAACCAAATATGCAAAATGGAGGAGCCAGCCCCAAATGACACATGAAACCGGCAGCCTAGAGAGGAAAGTGATTCAAAGTTATGCAGCTTTAAGGGGGCACAATGTGTATAATATGTCGAGAATGTTTATCCTGAGTAGTGGAAGTGTTACCATACAAATTATTGATTGATGATCAACCATTGAGAAAACTTTTCTTACAGAGGAGATAAGAGCTTGATCTTGTTGAAGATTTCAGTGAAATGAGGAGGCATGGAAACTTGGGGGACTGGTAAACCCAAGCTTAGATGGAGTCCAACTCAACACTGGGATGAGGCTAGGGTAAGAGCTGGGAAGTTATGAGATGTGGGATACAGACCCATGTTTCAACCAGGGCTTGTTTGAGATCAGGTCAGATGAGACCTTATGCAAGGCAAAACATAACATTTCTCAAGCTTCTGCTATATGCAAACTGTTGAGCCAAGTATTTTCAAAGTATAATTTAATTTAACTGTTAGTATAGCCATATTAAATATTAATACCCTCATTGTACAGATATGAAAAGCAAGGCGTAAGGAGGTTCAGGAATTTGTTGAAGGTCAGTCATCTAGAAAGTGGCAGGGAAGGAATTTACATCTAGGACCTTGATCAGGTCCTGTATATACTGTCAGTGGATAAATGTGCAAGCAGTTGACGCAGATTTGCCCAGGATGTCCAAAGAAAAATAGTCCCATAGTTGGGATGTTTGATAAAACCTTCATTTATCTACCATGTTCTGAACTTTAAGGTATAGGGTTAAGAACTAGGGCTACAAAGAATTAAACATAATACTTTGTGGTTTTTGTTGTTTTTTTTAAGGAGGTACCAGAGATTGAACCCAGGACCTCATACATGGGAAGCAGGCACTCAACCACTGAGCTACATCTGCTCCCCATTGAGAGCTGTTTTTTTCATTTGTTTGTTTTTAAGAAGTATCGGGGACCCAACCCTGGACCTTGTACATGGGAAGCAGGCGCTCAACCACTTGAGCTACATCTGCTCTCCAATACTTGGTTTTATGGAACGCTCAGTCTAGTGCCAGAGACAAGTATTTTCAATACATTTGGACAGTAGGCAAACAGACATTAAAGCATTTGAATTTGAATGCCTTCTGCAGTGGCACACAATTTTCAGATCACTACAGCCTTCACCACTTCCCAGTGTGGTTCCATTCCCCCATTTTCAGAGTTGGCAATTTAGCCCAGAATTTGCTGCACAGAGGAGGATGGAGGGCAGTGTTGGATAGATCCAGTTGAAGTGAGATGACAAATATATGAGCAGGAAATAATGTGACTGTTGTAGGAAGTTGATATGTCTTAAAAATATTATATTTACGAATATATTCTTCCCTTCCAAATATATATTTCTGGTTTAGCAAAAACCAGTAATGCTTTTATTTAACCAATTTATGAGAGTTTAGTGTCTCTAACTTTTCTTCTCATTTAGATTTCTGCTGTTTTTTTTTTTTTAAATCAGTTGTGTTTTTATTGCAGAAATAATACAAATTTATAAAAAAGAGAAAAGAAAAATAATCACCATTAATCATCTTGTCAGAGGGAAACTGTTCCTCTTGATATACATACTCTTGGGGTTTTATGTACATATAGATGCATTTTTTAAAAACAAAATTGCGACATTCTCTATATCCTGTTTTGTAACTCAATTTTTCTCCCCACTTAGCAGGATATAGTAAATGTTTTTACCACATTATTAAATATTTTCAATTTTTGAGTTATGTAGTTTTTTTTTTTTTTTTTTTGCAGTTTCCAAGTAATTTTATTCAGAATTTTGCATTTGTTTCCTGAATCAATAAATACTCTACAAAGCAATGCAGAATGGCTACCATTTTCTCTCCCTTGCTTGGGAACAATCCACTGGGCCACCTCACTCAGGGGTTTTTCCCTCCAGATTTGGGCCAGCAAATGAGGCTGACACACAGCCCCCTGCATGTCATTTTCTGATGATTCTAGCTGGGGTTGGGGGCAAGCCCCTGGGGTCTGGAGGTGACTAGGTTAGGGAAATGGGTTAGGATTTTTTGGGAGAAGAGACAGCGCCTGGGGCAAAAGCCCACCCTAAAGAAAAGAGTGTCTAAAATGTTTATGATTCCTTTTTTTGCCTCAAAAAGTGACATTTATTCAAAGAAAAAAAATAGAAAGAAATGAAAAGATGTCCATCCCCTGGCTCCCTTCCTTCTCCCTTCCTACTCCTCCTCAGTACCCCAGAAATAACCCCTGGCTGGGGCCCCTCAGATGAGGTCAGCAACATTGAGGGGCATCTCCTCAACAGAGGTGTTATAGAAGGTCTCAGTGTCTCCAAGGGTCCTCTTGTCGTCTTCTGTCACCATGTTAATAGTCACACCCTTATGGCCAGAATGTCCACCATGGCCAATTCTGTGGATATAGTTTTCCCTGTTGGTGGGAAGGTCATGGTTGATGACTAAAGACACTTGTTGCACATCAGTGCCTCTGTCCTGTATCAAGAAAGATGACAACTTCAGCATGTGGATGAGGAGAAAAGAGGCCAGTCTATCCAAAAGGGACTTAGGTACGCATGGGCAGCCAAAGGAAGGCAAGAGGAAAAATATCCCCTATCTCCAGATTTTATTCCAAGTTGCTACTTTCCTGGGAGGGGCACTAGGTGGCCCCTTGGAGAGGGAATCACCTTCATGTAGAGTTTTGTTGAAAGGATTTGTATACTTTATTTAATCAATCTTCTATTGAAGGTGATTTCTTGACCTTTATCGTAATAGTTTTTATCTACTTTTACTGTGAATTTAAATAATAGCCAATGTGCACCGATTGTTAAGAAGCAATTTAGGTTCCCCATGCTTCCTAACATTCTCAGTACCGGTGACTTGAGCAGCTCTACTTACAACTTCTTGTTAATGTTTCTGAGCTAAAAGGAGCCAAAGAGGATCCATCTTATCTCATCCTTGACAGAAGCACTTCAGCATGTGAGGACAAGGTGGAGAACTGGCTCATTTCTCTTGCTTGACACTAGGTGTCACTTTAGCTGCTGAAAAGGATTATCAGGCACTCCTTAGAAGCAGAAGTTCTTTGGAATAGACATTTAGGCTTCATTTCTACCTAGTCTTTTCAGTGATGATTTTTTGGGTTTTTAAAAAAAATCTCCAAAATATTAGTTTTTCCTCCCTATCCTACTCTGTTGCTCTGAACTAATAAGCAAAAACAAAATCCCAAACCAACAAATGAGAACCAATCAATCAATCGAACAAACAAAAACCTGGATGGAAAATACAATGGGATATTAAGTTTGAGGAGTCTTAATTCAGTTGTAACATCCAGAATAAATAAATAAAAGTTTCCTTTTAATTTTCTATTAAATAGAACACAAACCCTTTCCCACTACTTTCTTTCTTTCTTTCTTTCTTTTCTTTTTTTTTTTTTTTGTTTCTGTGAGGCCTTGGGCCTGGTGCTCGTGGATAACTTAAAAGTAGTGAAAGTAGTGGGAAAGGGTTGAATCCTGGCCAAACTGTTTTGTCACCTCCTTGAGTGTGTGTTTATATATATGGAAAAGAAAACTTAATTCACACAACAATAAGAAGGCACACATACTACATTAATCTCATTTTGATTCCTATAAGTGGTTCATTTCTTGGATTATTATGGCCAGAATGATAATGTAGAAATTTCTTTCAAAAGGACAGATGACTGGTCATTGACAGATACATTAGTTGTTTGATGTCAGTGGACTTAGCAATTCCCCAACCAGCCTGCTGGCTTCTCTTGTTGGTACAACTAGATTAGTTCTAATTGCTTGGGGGAAATGTGTGTTATGTATTTAAGGTTTTTTTTAAAGTTTTAAAAAGTTTTTAAAAAGTTTTCTAATTCAGCTTATTTCCCAAGGATAGAGTCCTATAAATGGAATCGGAGGGTAAAAGAGTATGAATATTTTTAAAGCTCTTAATTCATATTACCAAATTGATTATGAAATAAATCAACTGATTCCTAATGTAAAGGGACCATAAATTTGTTCTCGTGTGAAAAAATTTTAATTTAGTTGTGATTTAATTACTCAGAGCATCACCATTTAGAGATTTTTGAAGGCTTTTCTCTTTCAATGCAGATTTATGAGGCAGTCTCCTTTCTTTTAGAGAAAACTAGGTCTCTTTTCTCTTTTTTTTCCAACTTATTGTATTCTATTCAATGTGATAGTCTACAATAAATAATCAAGGCTTCTGTAGAGTCACTTGCTAATTCCCTTATTATCTTGGAATTGCAACATAGGAACTGATGATTTCATGGTTATATCATAATCTCTAAGCATCTTTGAAGACTTCTTTTTCGCAAGTATTTTCCAGATTGTTTTCTATGAGCTAAATATCCGACTTGAAGTAGTCACAGAAGCTCAAATCTTTAAATTAATTTAGTCTGTTTTCCTTCCTTATTTGATCTGTGGAAGCTGAGATGCAGCATCATTCTTGTCTGATTAACCTTTCTGGATGAGCATCTATCATATCTGAAAAAAAATCCTACCTCTTTAGAGGATGGCAGGACTAGCAGCCTCTTAGACTGATTTGTTTACATGGGGCTCTTAGACTTGGAGTCAGTGTTATGTAAGCTGCCCCCTGTCAGCTTGGGGAAATCTCGTTTTTCACTTTGATGTGTTTGAGCCACTTATAAAAGATATCCTAACAGGATGCTATTTACCAGGAGGAAGAACAATATGTAGCAGACTAGTCAGAAGACTCACTATATTCTAACCAGAATTTTAGACTTTCCTATATTTAAAATAAGTTGTCAATATCCAGTCGCTAAAATAATGTATATTCACTATAAATATTTAGGAAATGAAAAAAGACAGAAAGATGTATTAGTCAGGAATTCAGGAATCTCTTGGTATGAGGTGAAAAACCCAGCCAATCTAATGTGAATTATAAGTGGAAATGTATTGCCCATATAAATAGAAAGTCGAGAGATGGATGAGGTTTCAGACAAATCAGGATCTAATGATAAAAATCATGATATTTTCTCTAGAAGGAATATTTTTTGAGAGACATGCTCTCTTTCCCTCTCTCCCTATGTTGTATCTACTTTTCTACATCTTGGCTTCATGTCAGAAGGCTGTCTTAATGAGGGGGCAAAATATCAACAAGAAAGGGCACATTGGCAGCTCCAGATTCCCAGAGGTTACCCAGCTGCCAGTCATTCCAGAGAAAAGAGAGGGTCTCTTTCCTGATGGCTCCAGGGAAGGTGCTGGTCAGCCTCACTCAGGCCCTTTGTACATCCTTGAACTAGTTGCTGGGAGCATGCCCACTTCTGCATGCAAGGAGGAGAGGGCTCAAGCTTCCCAGGGCTCATAAAACAGGTCACTCAGAGGAAAAAGGGTTGTGTTACATAGAGGAGTGGAAAGGGGATTGTGTTCTGGGTGGAGAGAGCAACAGCTACTCCAGTTTTCTATAGAAGAAAACAAAATCTCCTACAATACCACCACTCAGAGATAATCACCAGTCACCAAAAGACTGGAAGGATTTTTAGGTATATCTTTCCAGTCTTAAAATGTATATTTTTTTATATTTTTAACTAAGGCCATCCTTCTGTATTGTGCATGACTTTAATCAGGAAGTACCAGGATCTGAACCCAGGACCTCCCATGTGGGAAGTGGGTGCTCAACTGCTTTAGCTACATCCACTCCTGTGCATGACTTTTTAGTTTTCTTTTAATTTAACAACTTGTTGCCAATTTTGCCAGTATCACCTACTTGCGCATTTCAGATGCTTTAATTCCACCTGATTCATCCAAGCGTAATTTTGACATCTTGAAGTGAAGATGCTGTTATATCCCTACTCTATTGTTCAGTACTTCATGTACCTATATATTCTGAGCTTCAAAGCTATACCTCCCCCACTCGCCCCCAAATTAGAATTCTACAACATTGTGTCTAGCTTTTCATGCATCACATTGTCATGGTTACCACTGGCTTTGGGTGTTTATTGACTGTCATTTCTCAGAATCTCTCTGATTTCTTGACCTGTCAGGAAACTTCCTCCTCCCCGGAGTCAAGGTCAAGGGCCACGGCTTGGGTGAGGCCAGGGAAGCACTTGCCTTGGATCCGAAATTTAAGGGCCTGCCAAAAAAACTTCAGTAATCAAAACAGGTATTTTAAGGAAATACTTTTTAAAATAAAAATTAATGCAAAACATCCATGATGAAATAAATATTAAAGATTTAAAGAAATGCAGAATCAATATTACTGATTTGTCTTTTTGCCACCAAACTGGCTCAGTACAACACAGTTTTTGACTAGCACTGCTGTAAGGCACTGTCCAATACATTGCCCCTCCTGCCCCTGAAACGTAGTCTAGGGCTTCCTCACCCTTGCTGACCACACTGATAGAAGAAGAGCCCATGATATGACCCACGATTGATTTTTTTTTCTTTTTTTTTTTTATTGGTAAAAATCAAAATTCTCACAATACATACAAACAATTGCAAAATGATATATAAATATATATGCATATATGTGTATTTGCTTACAAAAATGTTATTTATATATATATATACATATATTTTAAGAGGTGCTTAGATTACCCAAAATATTACACGGAACCCACTGGGATTCCCATGTTGCCCACCTCCCACACCTCCCACCACATCCCACACAAACATCTCCCACAGTGTGGCCCACCACCCTCAATGAACTTACACATCCTGGAGCCTTGCCACCAACCATAGACCACAGTTCACACTGTAGACCACACTCTCTCCCACTCAGTTCTGAGTGGTGTGTGCTGATTTAAAATGGCCTACATCCGTTGGCAAACAGTACTCAGGACAACCTCCAACTCCCAAAGAAGCCCCTGTATTTCAACTGCTTGTCCCCTCCCTACCCCAAAAGTGTCAAGTGGCCACTGGCTCCACCTCACTGCCACAATTTCTTGCATTGCTAGAATCACCATATGTGAACAAGAGAATACCATCAAGTCCACTCTAGTCCATAGTTCTTCCCCCAGTCCTGAGGGGACTAGGATGGTGATGTCCACTCCAACTCCAAGTGAGAGAGGGCTTATATCCCAAGGATATGGTGGGTGGGATGATCCTGCCTGCAGATTCAGGCCCTCTCCATTCCCTGGGATGGCCATTGCCCATCGTTGTCTCCTCACCAGGTGACTTGGATGAGTCCATTGAGCTGTAGGGTAGGAGTTGCAGCTCCACCTAGATTTCATGCACACCTGGCACATAGGTAGGTGGGAGGCTCCAGTCTCTGGAAGTATACCTAAAAACTCCAGTATCGCATATAGGTTTGAATAGAAGGGACTGGTGAACCATGTGCGGGGAGGACTTATTTGAGTCTAATTCTGTCACTCTCAGGAGCACAGATTCCAAAATAGAACCCACTGATAAGGCATCAGTCTCTGGGGCTGTCCCCCCTTATATAGGGCCAGAGTGTCTCCGGAGCTCTCAGGAACCCCGCTGAGTGGGGTGATAGGCACTTAGGTGTTCTATGAGCTCCTACTGAGGTGTGCGTAAGAGTTACCTCTGGGATGACCTCCCGACTCTCCTTGAAGTCTCTTAGCCACTTGAACTCATTTGTCTTTACCATTTCCCCCTTTTATTCAAGGTCTTTTTCCAGTTGTGTTGCCAGTTGGCACTTGGGAAAAGTTTTCAATTAGCAATAATCGTGCCTCGGATAAACCTCCTTGGCTACGATACTGCCACTGCGCAAAGCTGCCAGTTGGCACTTGGTATTAATCCCTCGTTGCCAGGGAGGCTCATCCCCGGGAGTCATGTCCCACGTTGGGGGGAAAGTAATGCAATCATATGCTGAATTTGGCTTAGAGAGAGGCCACATTTGAGCAACAAGGAGGCTCTCAGGTGGCAACCCTTAGTCACCCCACAACTGCAGGCTAAGTCTCATTTACAAGAGCGAAGACTCACAAGGGTAGTCATCAATAAAAAAAAAAAAAAAAAAACATCAGTGGGTCATCCTATTTTGACAGGCACTGTCCCTACACCCAGAGGACTATTGTTGCTCCCTTGGAGAATGTGGCAGAGCTCTCCAGGCTAGGAATTCAGATTCCCTCATTTATTGTGTGATTATCCACCCATCGTGACCATTCCCCATCCCCCGATCCTTTGAATGATTTTGTATATCTTTCATGTATTTTCGGATGAACCAATCCCCACGAAACCCCCCCCCAGACACCCCCCCCAATAATCCCCTGCAGTACCCACCATAACTCTTCTGTGATCCAAATCCTCCATGAACATTTAGTCCATAAAATAATCAAATACACTTACTAGGAAAAAGAAACAAGTGTGATAAGTGTACATGCAAGAGACAAACATAAGGAAACTCGGGAAAAAAAAAAGAGAAGGAAAAAAAACAAATAATCAAACAAAGAACAAAACAAAATAAAATATAATTAGTGGATTGGGACATTCAAAAAATGGGCAAAAAAGCAAAGGAAATGCTGTTAAAAAAAATATATATATATTCATTTTTTTTTTCCTTTCTCTTTTCTTTTTTCCCTTTTTTCCTTCCCTTTGTCACTGTGTTATCAGATGTCTGGTGTGCCATGACACCTTCCTCCTCTCAATCCCCATTGTCTCCCAATTTTTCATTTAATTTTAAAAGAAGTTTTAGGTCACAGCAAAGTCACACACGGAGTGCCGGAGACTCCCAGATACCAAACAACCCCCCCTTCCCCACCCCATATTAACTCCCCCCCCCTTTTTTTTTTTGGTTGTTAGCATTGTTATAACTGTTATGCAGATAGCAAAATATAGCAACTAAACATTGTCAGTGATTTACAGTATAGTTTACAATTTAGATGATACAGTTTAATAATTTTGATGATATTTACCATGTCCTGTGTCCATTACTGTAAGGTAATGAAAAACCTTCCCCATGACCACCAAACAACCCATTAGATCTTGACTGTTCCCTTCTCCCCAGCCCCCCAGGGCCCATGATACCCCCCTCTCCCAACCCATGGAATGTCAAGATTCACAGTTACATGCCCTGGGGATTTGAACCAGCCCTTCCTAATCCACCCACTCCCCAGTGCTGCACCAACAAACCCAGGAACACCACCACTCATCTGCCCCATCCCCCAACATGCAACCACACTCTATCCCTTTACCATAGATTATGTCCATATGGGTGATGGCTCAAAGCCTGCTCTTCTCTTACTCTCCTTTGTTAACCTATCTTTCAGACAATGGTTCTCAGAGACTGCTCACTTTCCTCAGTTCAGATCAGTGAGGTCATATACTGTTCATCCTTCAGTGCCTGGCTTGCTTCACTCAACATAAGGTCTTCAAGATTCATCCACGTTATTCCATGTGTTAGCACTTTGTTCCTTCTTACCGCTGAGTAATATTCCATTGTATGTATGTGCCACATTTTGCTTATCCATTCGTCTGTTGATGGGCACCGGGGCTGATTCCAACTTTTGGCAATGGTGAACAATGCCGCTATAAACATTGGTGTGCATATATCTGTTTGTATTTTTGTTTTCAGTTCTTCTGGGTATATACCCAGTAGTGGAATTGCTGGATCATACGGAAGATCTATTGCAAGTTTTCTGAGGAACCGCCAAACTGTCCTCCACAGTGGCTGGACCATACCGCAGTCCCACCAGCAGTGGATGAGGGTTCCTATTCCTCCACATCCTCTCCAACATTTAGTGTCTCCTGTTTTTTTAATAGCTGCCATTCTGATGGGTGTAAGATGGTATCTCATTGTA
>JAKSZT010053813.1:7039089-7104089 GCA_026826555.1 Tolypeutes matacus
ATAGCTTGATTAGTTGTTCGATGTACTTCATTGCTTTCTGGTTTTTATTTTGTGCACTGGACTGGTCCATGTTTTCCAGTTTCTCAGAGTCATTTGTATTTTTCTGTTGCCCTCTGGTCATCATATTATCTTGATGGGTTTGTTCAGTTGATTAGATTTTCTCTATGCTCTAGAATTTTATTTAGCTGTTGGTTCTGCGTGTGAGTTAAGTTTTCTCTTTGGCAGTTTTTCTTCTTATTTTATTTCCTTGCTTCTTTCTATGTTCCCTTGAAGGCAAAAGGTTAGGGCCAGAGGAATCAAAAGTTGTAAGGAAGGCAGAAGGATAATAGAAATATTGATAAAAGTTAGAAGAGGGGCAAAATGAGACTTAATGAGATGAATATTTAACTTGTGTAGGCAGTGTAGAGTTACTAGGAAAACATATGGTGTTCCTACAATGGACTGGGAAAACAAATGGAGGAATATATATATATATATATATATATATATATAGTGATTTAGAAGGCTAGAATTATGAGGAGGGACAGAAATAGTAGAGAAACGTCTGAAAGGAAAAAGTTAATACTAATAAAAAAAAAAGAAAGAAGAAGAAGAAAACAAAATAGATGGGATAGAAATTGACACCCTTAAGTTGTGTGCCTATGAAAAAATGTTGTCTCTAAGAGCCACAACAGAAAACAGAAGGCAGAAAGATGCAGGAAGGATAAGCGATAGTTTGTAATACAGAATCAATATATACAGCGACTGGGAAATTACTGAATAAGAAGCCCAGCAAATAAGCGACCAACTGGCAGCACCTATTTAAAAAAAAAAAAAATAGAGGCAAAAAGGAAGGGTGGAGGAAAACGTGAATAATAGCAATAGACCAGAAAGTAACAGAGAGAAACCAAAGATCCACACAGGCAAGCAGTCAAACAGAACTAAGGGGGGTCAGTGATTCCCCTAGGGTCCACGTGGATCCTTCCTGCCTACTTGTGTTTATCAATGAATTTCCCCACAGGGTTCTATATGCAGGTCCTGAAGCAGCTTTTAGCTATTAAACTAAATTAAAAAGAATTTATTTTTCATTTGTTGAGGTGACCTCACTTTTTAATTTTTTTTTTAGCCAAATGAGGACCCAATATAATTCCTCCTCTAGACTAACCCCCTTACGGAAGGGACCCTAGGTGGGCCCGTGGAAATTAATCAAACACGTCCCACTTTCCGGACTCCCCAGGTTAGCTGAAGCTCTGATGTTAGTCAGTGAGGAGTGCTAAAGATGGCGGATTCCGCCCCTTTTGGCACCGAGCTCCAGCGTCACCGGGCTGCTCAGTAAATCAGTTTGAGTGCAGATTCGCGTCTGCTCTCAGCCTAATGCTGCTTCAGGTCGGCTTATCTGCTCCCCAAAGCTATGGGGCGGTGCAGGCAGCCAGATCGATGTCTAAAAATATAAAATACTCTTCCCTGTCTTCCAACTGAACCCTCCCTTTTTTGGGAAGTGTCCCTTCCTCCTGGCTCCGCAGCGGCCTTGGTCTTATCCCTGGGTGGCCAGGGAAATCAGCTGTGTTTCCCGACCAAAATCCCCCCTCCGGTTCACTGGGTGCTGATTAGCTCGTTTGCTCAGTTCACACAAGTTCCAAGGGGCGCCAGGCAGCCAGATCCCCAGAAAATAAAACTTTTTCACCCCGCCCGCGGCTCAAAATGGCTGTTTTATTTTTCTTTTCCCTAACTGTGGGGCTCAGCCGCCTGTGCCAACCTCCACCGGAGCCTCAAAGCTCACGAATCTCCACCGTTCGATCCACGCCACCGATCCACGCAGATAGATGTCCCAAGCCTCTCATTCCACGCGTGCACAGCACAGACCCCCGGGCAGGACCCCGTCCCCAATCCGCCTTGCTCTCCGATTAATTTTTGTATACATAATTCATATTTATGATGGAATAAATTAGAAAATACAGGCTAGAAAAATGTAAAAGAAATTCAGATATGATGCTCCCACCCAAGAGGAACTGCTGTTCACATTCTGGAATATTCTTCCAAAGTTTTTCCTATGTACATACATCCTATATATAGAATCTATTTACAAAATGGGATTAAGCTATGATATTAAAGAATATTATATACCAATATATCCTTTTCTCCTTCCTGAAAAATGTAGCAGGCATCTGTGCACCTCCATCATTATTTTTAATTCTCCCTGATTCTCATAACCCTGACTTTATTCCCTCACTGCCCCCTTCTGCCGGTGAAGACTTTTTTGTAATACGATCATATTAATCTCAATGCCTGCAAAGACCAGTTCTTCATGGGTGGAGGAGGAGAGCTGGGATGGGATAGGGGAATCTTTGTAAAAGCAGGGAATGTCTTGACTTCAAAGGCCCAGAAACTGCCTGGGTCATATGTTATAAAGGGGGTCAACAGGGAGGAAATAGGGAGGAAATGATTCTTTTCAATTGGAGCCATTTCTCCTGTCTTTCCCATCCACATCCATCTTCCAGGTCCTTGAATCATATCACTGACCTTTTTCATTTGGGACATATGGACATATGGTAGATTACACTTTCCAGACAATTTGCAGTTAGGCAGAGCCCTGTGACAGGTTTTGGTCACTGATATATGGGTGGAAGTTGAGTGGGTCATTTCTAGGCTAAGGCAGTCTACAGACATACCCATTGCATTTTGCTTTATTGCACTTTGCAGATATTGTGTTTTTACAAGTTGAAAGTGTGTGACAATCCCGTGTCAAGCAAGTCTGTCATTGCCATTTTTCCAACAGCATGTGCTCAATTGTGTGTCGCATTTTAAGTAAGACATGTATGTATGTATGTATGTATGTGTATATATATATATATATATATATATATATATAAAAGATGTAATGCTATTGCACACTTAATAGATTACAGTATAGTATAAACATAACTTTTATATGCACTGGGAAACCAATAAATTCATGTTACTCACTTTATTGCGATAGTTGCTTTATTGTAGTGGTCTGGAACTTACAGGTATGCCTGTAAATCCCTCCACAATCTTCTAATCTCCCTCTTCTCCTGAGCAGGGAAAACAAAGTTCTCCTGTGGAGAGAACAAAGTCACAAAAGCAATGTAGACAGGAATATAGCTGTAGAGCTCATGAGAAAAATACACCTTTATTGGGTTAAGCCACTGAGATTTGGAGGGTGGTTTTCATCACAGCACAGTGGATACTATCCTAAACTAGTATCATCACCTCAAAGGTATCGCCTTGAATCATAACCGCTCTTGGCCCCAAAGGGAAATCAACTCCAAGGCTAATTTTTAGAAATTTTCTAGTTCAGGAGTTTAGGGAGCCCTCAAGCAGATAGATCTATAGACTCATTACGTCCGAGGCTGGCTTCCTGACAAGACTACAGTTTTGAAGACTGCAAAGAGGATAAAGGTTTCTTCAGGTAGGTTCTATATCTAGTGAGGAAAGGAGCTTGCAGAAGAGCATACAATTTTGCATGGTGCATCTGGGATGTGTGACGTGGGAAACTGTAAATGTGAGCTTTTCTCTCCAGGCTCCAGACCATCAGCTTCCCTTGTCTCTGTAAGGCTCAGGTTCTAATTATAGGGAAGAAAAACTAAAAGTTCTGCATGTTGAAAGAACTTTAAATGTAAAGTTACCTGATGTAACAGGTCTAGGCAGAAGGAATGGGCAGCATCAATCTGGTCTTGCTGGCTTTCCCTCACATTCTGATATCTCAAAGAATGTTTATCACTATTTGGGCTTCTAGGACATGAAAGCAAAGTAAGGAAAGTGGTATTTAGTTTATTCTGATTGACATTATAGATGTTTTGAGTTTTGTGCTATGATTAGACCAGGGCAGGGACCTATATATCTCGTTCATTGTGTTTACACAACACTTGACATGATGACTGGCACATGGTAGGAACAGTTAAAAAATTGGATGGTGTGGCAGTTTGATATTGGTTATGAATTCCAAAAATAACTATTGGATTATGTTTGTAAACTGGTCTTTTCCTCTGGGTGAATTAGAGGGTATTGGATTCAGAGGTTTTACTTTTGCTTGATTAAATAATGATTAAGGCTTTGATTGGGCCGTGTCAGTAGGATGTTGAGTCCCTGCCCCCTTGGTGGGTGTTGACTCACAGAGAAACCACACCGCAGAGAAGGGAGGTTGGAGTTTTTGAGCTGGACCCCAGGAAGTAAACACACAGAGGAGCTGAGCAGCTGAGCCTAGAGAGAATCGAGCCCTGGGGAGAGAGTCAGAGCCATTCGCCTGAAAGTCTACAGCTGGTTGACCTTGTGGAGAGAGCAGGGCAGCTGAGCCCAGAGAGAAACAAGCCCCGGGAAGACAGGAACCCAGAAAGCCTAAACTCTTGGCAGATGTCAACAGCCATCTTGCTCCAACACATGGCAACGGACTTTAGTGAGGGAAGTAACTTATGCTTTATGGCCTGGTAACTGTAAGCTTCTACCCCAAATAAATACCTTTCATAGGGAGGCGGCTGTGGCTTAATCAGTGGGGCTCCCGTTTACCATATGGGAGGCCCCAGGTTCGGTTCCCAGGGCCTCCTGGTGAAGGCAAGCCCGCCCGGACGGCGTGGTTGGCTGACCCAGCGAGCACAAGCAGCAAGGGGGGGAATAAATGAATAAATGAAAATCTTTAAAAAAAAAAAAAAAAAAAATACCTTTCATAAAAGCCAACAGATTTCTGGTATTTTGCATCAACACCCCTTTGGCTGACTAATACAGATGAGTTTAAGTAATCCTTGCAGGATACCTAACTGGGGGCTCCAAAACATCAACTGTTCCTCAAAGATTGATGACCCACAGATGTTCATGCTGTTTTCAGCAAGGAAACAACTTCCTGCCACATGAGTCCTCCCCAGAGAACATAGGGACAAGAATGCTCCAGAAACAGGAGGCTGGATGGTACCTCTTCCTCTTCACATCTGCTAGAATTTAACCTATATTGGTGGGCAGATAATTTGGGTGATAGTTTTGCTCTGGACTTAGTAATGAGTCATCTGCTGAAGCAAATTGCTGTTTTGGTAGTGTTGGTGGGCAGGAGAGGGTTTAGGAGTTGAGGTAAGAAATGTGTGTAGTGGGAAGATGGAGAGATGAAGCAATGAAAGAAGGAAGGAAGGAGGAGGCAAGGGAGTTTGCACAGAGTACATGTAGAGATCAGCATATATGTCTATGTCAGTAGCAATGTAGTCAAATGATATTTCCAACCATTTTGTATTAAATCTTGTCTGCATTCTATTACCTAATTTGGAGTGGGGACAGGAGAAGACTTCAAATAACAGTGACTCCAAAATATACTCTTCATTGAAGTTCTCATTGATTTAATAAGAAAGATCGTTTGCAAAAATGTGGTTTCTTCTCCAGTCCAGATTTAAAAGCATAAGGTGCTCTGCTTTGTAAAATTTATTCTAATTAACATAAAAGTAGGAATGAATCAACACTTAGAAAAAAGACTCTTCTTTGTGGGCCCTGTCATGGCTATTTCAAAATTGTTTAAGTTTTAGAGCAAGGAACCAGTTTTCAAGTGTCGAATGTTTGGTTGCAAGAATAAAGTTTATTTTTTGCTTGGGTGTTTTCAGAAGACCCTGCATTAATATACTGCAAGACAGAAAACCTCATTATGGGCTGCTCTGTGTACTGCTATCCACGGTGTAGTTGTGGATATTGGTGCTTTTGAATAGTGAATAAGCACATGGGGATGATATGAGATAGAAAACACAGTATTTAAAATTACAATATACCTGCAGCAGCAATTACCTCCAAATGATCCCATTTATTCTGGTTTAGTAACAAAACTATATGAAAATTGTGTTTTAGTTTGCCAAAGGGCTGCCAATGCAAAGAACCAGACATGGATTGGCTTTTATAAAGGGGATTTATTTGGGGTAAGAGCTTTCAGTTCTGAGGCTGTGAAATATCCAAATTAAGGCACCACCAGAGGGGCTTTCTCACCAATATCAGCTGCCACATGTTGAAGCAAGATGGTCGCCCATCTCTGCTGAGGTTTGAGCTCAGCTGAGGAGAACCAGGCATAGGGCTTGTCTTTTTCTGGGCCTCCTCTATCAATCTTGACTTCTCCACATTCTTCTCAAGTTCAGCTGCAAGCTTTCAGGCATATGGCTCACCTCTCCCTGGGCTTCAGTTCCTTGAGCCTGGGGAGGAGGGAGGGGGAACTTCTCTCCTTACAGCTCAGCTGCGGGCAAAAATGGAGTTTTCTCTCTCACATGGCAGGATCAAATATGGCGGCTTCCTTTTCCTGTGTCTCTGTTTTTATCAGACCCAGCAAGAGGGTGGAGATTCAACCTGAGTCATGTCTCACTGACGTAGCCAAGTCAAAAGGGTCTCACCCTCATAGGAATGGATTAGTTTCTCTTTGGGATTCATAAAATAATTTTAAACTGCCACAATTGGTTTGCAACACACACCACTGGCAAACTTGGAGAGGACTCCACACCCCTGCAAAGTCACTTCAGGGATGTCTGAGAGTTCCCAGATGGTGAACCCAAGTACTCATCAACATGACAGGTCGACTAGAGTAAGGAGATGCCTGGTGGCCCGCTGGGCTCTGGACATCACTGCTTCTGTTGCATATTGCAGGTTCCATCTACTTTATTATAGTAGTTCTTCAGCAGTATTGAGCTTAACTTAAATCTAGCTTGATAAGGATTAAAATGTAGGATCTATTTTTGTAAAGACTAGGCTTTAAAGGAGCTACCTAGTCTAGACCTTGGGTTTCCAAATTCCTATCACTTTGGGCTACAGGCACATCCCTCAATTCCACACCAAAACTGCAGTCTTAGAGCTCAGTCAAATGATGAACATGCTTCTCTCTTAAATTCTGCAAAGAAAACCCTTTTATTAATCTTCCCGTGTCTTCCATACCAGGTCAATTCTGTGAGAGTTTCTTTCTCATAATCTCTTAGTTTTATTAAATTATACTATTTACAACCCTTTCTAGTCACTTTCCTTTTATTGAGCTAATCCCCTTCTAGATGTCCCTTTCCTAGTCAGTTTGCTTATCATACAGCCCTCCACACACATAATTATTTGCTTCATTCCAGTTTTGTCTTTATCATTCTGAGGTGAACAACAACCCAGGCTGTCATGAAATTAGCCATTTCAAATACCATTTCCATCAACTTCCTTCAGATAACTTGGGATCTCCAATGGAAAGAAGGAATAATTAAACATACTGCTGAAGCAATAAACTTTTCACAAGGTGTACACATAAAGAGGACAGCTTTAAGTTTGGAGATTAAGGCTGGAGATACAGAGCTTAACATTGCAAATAGTTTTTGTTATTGTTGTTTTTGTTTTGTTTGTTTTTAGGTACTGGGGGCCGGAGATTGAACCTGGGACCTCGTAGGTGGGAAGCCAGTGCTCAACCACTGAGTCACATTGGCTCCCCTGAGTTGTTTTATTTTTTCATTTCTTTTTTTTTTTCTTTTAAGAGGCACCGGGAATGGAACCTGGGACCTCCCATGTGAGAAGCAGGCACTCAACCACTTGAGCCACATCCGCTCCCCTAGATTGTATTTTAAAGCCCAATTGTGATTAGTTATTAGGAACTTGATTTTTAAAAATAAAAGCTGGTTAATTAGCCAGCACACAACAAAACATGTGATTCATAGTATACCAGGTATAGAGTGTTGTTCTAATAGTCGAAAGAACGTGTACACAATCACAATAATGTTTCAATGGACAAATACATTTTCCATGGAACTCTGAATGTGTAGCTTTATAGACATGCTGTGTATCTCCCACTGGACTGGAAGTGTTTTGAGGGTGGAGGCCATGCCCTATTCATTACTGTTTCTTGGGTGCTAGCACAGTGCCTAGCCCAAATATTCAATCAATATTTGTTAATGTATATCCCTCATCTCCCTTCCTCAGTCTATCCTTGCAAATGGGATCAGGGAACCTCTGGGTTGGAGGAGAAAGGTTCCTCCAGCAAGGCAGCTCCCAACTGGACGTAGATGGGGCCTTGGCAGATTAGCCTGGTCAGCAGTGGTGGAACCTTCAGGGCCCAAGTGAGAAGTCAAGGGGCCAACATCTCATTTTCAAAGTCATCCAATGTCCTTGAATATGCACATACCCCTTTTGAAGAAATGAAGTACAATGAAGAAACAGAAGTAATATGCTTTCCCCTAAGTTGTACCTGTACCTCCAGAGTTTTACCTAGTATGACCCAGGACATATAAATCTAAGTAAGACTTTAAAACAGGAACTATGTCTCTAGGATGGAATTTAACATAATTCCCTCTATGTTAGAACATCAAAGTTCCGTTTGGAATCTAGAATCTGGAAGTTCCACATTCATTCCACATTCTACTTTTCTTTTTTTACTTTTTGTTTACTCTCTTGTTATACTTTGGGTACATGTTTCTGTCTTCTAGTTATAAGCTTCTTTGAGGCTAGGACTGTAATTTATTTCCTTTACTCAGAACAGTTTCTAGGACAATGCTTTTTTTGAACCCAGGACCTCATATGTGGGAAGCCAGCACTCAATCACTGAGCCACATTGGCTCCCCTGAGTTGGTTTTTTTTTTTTTTTTTCCCATTTGTTTTACTTGTTTGTTTGTTTGTTTGTTTTTTAGGGCACCAGGAACCAAACCTGGGACCTCCCATGTGGGAAGCAGGTGCTCAACTGCTTGAGCCACATCACTCCCCTGTTTTCTTAATAAATGTTAAATATAAATTTTGAAGTAGACATTTAAGTAAAAGGAAGACATCTATAGGCAAAGGAGCAGACCTTGTTGACTGCCTACCTAACAACTACTCCTCCCATTAAACCCAAAGTTTAAGGGTTTGGACAGTAACAGGCTCAGGAAAGATGGGCTCGTCCCCAGAGAGCAATTATTATGATTGGTTTAAATCATGATTGGCAGTCCTGTTTCTCTTAGCCAGTGATTGGTTTAGGGGCGGCTTGTGATCCAGTACTGGCCAATGAGACATAGTGGAAAGACAGCTGGAATTTGGGGAAATGATCTTCCTCCTCTCAAAAAGTGAAGTAGATGAGAAACCCTCTTGCTTGCTTGTTTTTGGCCCTCCACCGATGAGAAATGTGATACTTAGGGTTGTGGTGGTTATTGGGTGAACACGAGGGGAATCACAGAGAAGCTCACTCAAAGCTTGACATCACTGAGCTGCTGAACTAATCAACCCTGGGAACTTCTACTACTGAATTTTTTGCTATTTGACCGCCATTGTTTAAGTCACTTTTAGTCTAGATTCTATAACTTGTGCCTAAAAGAATTCGAACTGATGCAAGATAGCGTTTAAGTACCTTTTTTTTTTTTTTGGTACAAACACAAATATCATCCTGAACAAGGCTCCTGTAGGTAAGTGCTTTCCAAAATCCCTCATGGGGAATTCTAAGAAATTTCCCAGAAGTACTATATTATTGCTTGTCTACTTGGAATACCCCTCAAGATTCTTATCTTGATAGGATGGGAAGATCTCAGAATTTGGAATACAGCAAAAAGATGAATGGTGTCCAGACACCTTTAAGGATCAGCTAATATTTTCTCAGGTGAAAATATAATCTCAGATTTCTTAGTATTAATATGTTCCATTTGAATTCCTTAATAGGCCACCGAGAAGGGGACATCTAGTTATTAAAAACAACTCTTTATAAGCAATGTCTTTTTTACTCTACAATAACATGCAGTGTTTTAGAGGAAAAAAGCATCTTCTGGATTGGCATCTTCACTGATAAATTTTTTTTTTAAAGAACCTAGTGATTTGAAGAGTTTCAGGCCAAATTGATTTAGGAAATGGAAAAGTTGAATCACTGAAAAGATCAATCACAGGGTCTTTGCTTGCATTTCTTTAGCCTACTTTTAACTTTGCTCTTTTCTCCTACTATTTAAGTGCAGCGACTCTGACTGATTGGTTCAATTATTTCTTACCCCTATTTTGTTCAATGTAATGATTCTCTTACTCCATTAAGTTTTATGCTTTCCATTATGCTCTTGTAGAAGTCCCCATTTCTCTAATTTCTTGAATCTCTGGGCATTTTAGGCATACTGTCCTCCTAGAGTCTCACCCACTGTTCTCATTCCAACCCCCTTGTCAATTCCAGAATAGACAAGAGTGGGCATAAGGTATTAGGGGACACCTACTCTGGAAAAGCTTATTTGCCTTTGAAATAGCCTTGAAAGTTGGTCTCTTCCTTTCCTTCCTATTGGTAGTAATTAATGAACTGAATGCCTCAGACCACTAAAAAATGGTTGATTTCGAGTTTTCTTCCATTGCTAGAAAGAAGTAAATCATAGTTTTACCAGTCATGAGAATTCTGTTTTAATCTTAGGTCTTCTGTGTGATCAAAGATAAATAATTGAATCTTGTACCTTAGTTTCCTGGTCTATAGTCATGGCAGCTTGTTATCGCAGTAGTTTCTTTCTCTACATCAATAGCGTAACTCACAAGAATTACATTTATTACTTGCCCTGAGAGCTTAAATATAAATTTAAATTGGCTGCATCTAAGAAGTTCCTGAGCTTGGAGGCATAGTTTAAGTTTTGTGATATATACATATCCCAAAATTTCAACATATGACATCATGCTATGTCTATAGCATAGCCCCTTTCCAAACCCTCCCCCAGAACTTTCCCCAGAGTGGGGCTAGCACATGCAATGTGTTGCTTTACCTTTACATATTTTTACTTCATTTCATTAGGCCTTGTTCCTAACAACGTTATCATCATACTGTGGGGCTCATTCCAGGATAACGAACAGTGGTAGGCACATAGTTACGCCTTAAAACGAACTCGACTCCATTGTCCAGAGTTCAGTGCAATCTTGACCCACTTCACTTTTATGATCACAAGAATGCAGACTATTCTGGGTTCTGCACTTTCTCTCTCTCTATCGTGTCTGAGCTCCTGGCCAAAAGCCTATGTGTAATCTTTCAGGCCTGATCATAGGCAATAACAAAGATGTCATCTGGCAGGCCTCATGGAGAATGCAGCCCTCGCCACATCAGACTTGGCACACAGCAGGCTTTGCAGTCTCTGAGGGAGTTGCAATCAAGGACTCAGGCCCCCTGGCTAGTCATGCTCAGTTGCATATCTGCACCCTAGCTCTGGCATCTCCATTTGGAAGCCTCTCTATTGGGGGCTCAAAACCTAAGCCCCATTTTGCTTCATCAGAGGAGACCCTGAAGACCCTTTTTCCATTGTGACTCAATACTTTTTCATTCCTGACCCTTTCTGCCCTTTGCCTCCTCCTAGCCTCTGGGTCCATAAAATGTAAGGAACATTTTGTGTGGGCTCCTTCAGCAGTGAGTTGATTCCCCATGTCTGTACTGATACACCTGATCCTGTGGGGAAAAAAATGAAATATTGGGGAGCTGGCTTTTTCTCTAGTTTAGCCTCTTGCTTATACCAGAACAGTAAGCGATTAAGGCTTGACTGTTACTTTTGTTTTAGCTTGTTGTCTTAATTGGCTACTCAGCAATCTCAGCAATTTTAGCAATCTTATCTCAGCTCTTTTTATTCCAAGAGGTTTCATTGACCTGTATGATTTTGAAAAAAAAAAAAATTTACCAACCTAATTCATTCTGATTCCACTAATTACCTTTCTTGTTCCCAATGCAATATATACCATTTCTGATAAAAATTATCCTCTCTACAAATTATCCTCTCTACAGGAGCATTGACATTTTTCCTGAGTGCCTCAGGATCTTTATAAAGATTAGAAAGGATAACATATGTAATAGCACTCGGTCCACAGCTTTATCCTTTTGTCATAAATAAAAATATATATTATATTACTTGTGACCTACTATTATCATGATTTATTTCCTCTTTCTTTTAGTTGATAGGCTAAACCACATTTTGTTTTGTTTTGTATTTGGTTAGGAGCCTGGACTTTGAGAGTCCAAAGAGCCCTGGGTTTTATTTCATGGCATACTATTTACTAGCTGTGTGACCTTGGAGAATTTAATTAATCATTTAGAGCCTCTCTCAAAAATGATAATGTTATTGCTGTTGCTAGAATTAAAAGCAATAAACAATAAAAAAGAATAAAAAGTACTTATTGTAACCTCTATGTCATTTTATGGACTGTTCTTAACTCTTACAAGTATCTTGTGAGTTATCTTTTTAAAGTCAATATTTTGCTTTTCTTTTTTGATGGTAGGTTTAAAATTTTTCTTTCTTCCAGATAGATTTGGAAATAATTATCTACACAGCTGAGATGATATGTCTCCATATATCCATCATAATACTGGATCCCTTTTAGTGCTTAATTTTGATAAATTCAAGTGTGTTTTTCTAGATAGGCTAGTATGATATATGAGATATATTTGATTTGACCATTTTACAACCTTTAATCAGTTAGCACACTTAATAATCCTTCATGAGATTTCTTTCATCTCTCTCTCTTTCCTCCACCAGTGCCACCACCTGGTTCAGGTCCATATTTCATCACATGCTTAAAGTATTGTACCTGCTCTCTTTTTCTATAGTGCTCCCTTTTTATTTATTTATTTATTTTTAAAGATTTTATTTATTCATTTATCCTCCCCTGCTGCCTGTGCTCGCTGGGCCAGCCAACCACGCCGTGCGGGCGGGCCCGCCCTCACCAGGAGGCCCCGGGAACCGAACTCGGGGCCTCCCATATGGTAAACGGGAGCCCTACTGATTGAGCCACAGCCGCTTCCCTAGTGCTCCCTTTTTAAATCCATTTTTCACACTTAACAATGCACTATTTTTCCTGCCACTTCCCTGCTCAAAAACCTCAGTGGCTTTTCATGGCTTATGGAATAAAGTCTAAATGCTTAAAGCTATTTCTCTGAGAACCTGTAAAATCTAGCTGCATTTTACATCTCCAAACTTCTCTTTCACCACCCTCCTGCACGAACTCTTCACTGTCACTAGACTATTTTACCCCCTCTCCACTTTCCGAAACTTAAATCTGCTTATGAAATCCTGACCCTACTAGAAAAACTCAAGATTTTTCCCAATTTGAATCACTTAAATTTCTCTAACCCTTCATAACCCCGTGTATTAATGTTTCAAAACTCTTAGTTTCTACATCCTCCACACTCACTTATTCCCAATTTGCTGCATTTGGCTTCTAGAACGAACACTTGACTAAAACCATTCTCCCTAAGGTATCCAAAGACCTCCTGTTTCCAGAATCAAGTACACAATTTAAACTCTTCTCTTTCTAGATCTTACTGTTGCATTTGATAGTTTATCATTTCAATTTTATGCTTTTCTTGCATTCTAAACTTTACCTTCCTAAAAATCTTTGAATAATAAGAACTACTTGCTCAACATATCTTCCTTACAATACTTCTGAAAGATAGGTATTATTAGCCTCACTTTATTCAGAAAACTGAGGCTTAGGAGATTAAGGAACTTGCTTAGAGTACCTGGAAGTGGCAGAGGCAGGACTGGCATCTAAGTATTTATACTTCTCCAAACTTTCTCCTGTGTTCACGGAAGATACAGCTCAGGGGCTGCTTCATTGAGAATGCCATCCATGATCACCTGTTAGGTTGGATGCCCCTCTTTATGCTCCCACTGTGTCCTACGTGTGTCTTTATCATTTGATGGAACACATTGTGTTCTAAATTAACTGTTTGTGTCTTCCCCTCTACCCAGACATTTTCCTTATAGGAGATAGTATTCATGGCTTAGCCATCATCTCATTCAGGGTTGGCATATGGTATGTTTTCAAAATGCTCCTTGATGGTAGACAGTATGTCTATACTTCACCTTCCCCAAGATGTGATACAGGGTCCTACCCATGCTCACACTGTTCATTCAGCTATTTGAGTGAATAAAATATTTCTTGTCAAACACCAACAGGCCTCACAATGACAGGCACTTTCACAGGACTCTGTAGTTCTTGAAATCTATTCTCACTGAACCGCCCTCACTCGATCTGTCTGCTTGGCACAGTAGCCTGGATTTTAGATCTGGCTGATGATGGCATGTGGGCAGGAAATGTTTCAAAGAAGACTGCCGCCAGGGAAGATGGTCCTTTGGGGAAATGAAACTCTTTCTCTCCCCTTTTTCTCCTTTCCCTCTGTTTTACTTTCCTAGGCTGCTTAAGCAAATACCCTGAGAGGGGTTGGGTTAAACAATGGAAATTTATTCGCTTATAGTTTGGAGGCCAGGAAACCAGGAAAATGTCCAAATCAAGGTGTCCTCAAGGCGATGTGTTCTTCTCAAAGACTGTGAAGCTCTGGGTCTTGCTACTGGCGATCCTTGGTTCCTCTGCCACATGGCAAGGCATATGGCGGTGTCTGCTGGTTTCTCCATTCTCTTCCAGGTTTTGTTGATTTCAGCTTCTTGCTTCCTGTGGCTTTCTTCTCTCTCAACTTCATTCTCTCTTAAAGGACTCTAGCAAGGGGATTAAGACCCATTCTAACTGGGCTGGGCACACCTTAACTGAAATAGCCTCATCAAAAGGTCCTACTTACAACAGGAATGGATTACATTTTTTTTTTTTTTTTTAAGATTTATTTATTTTTCTCCACCCCCTCACCCCCCCCCTGTTGTCTGTTCTCTGTGTCCATTCCCTGTGTGTTCTTCTGTGTCTGCTTGTCTTTTCTTTAGGCAGCACCAGGAACCGATCCTGGGATCTTCTGGAACACCCTCCAAAGTGTTCCCTTATCTATATCTTTTAGACATTCTCTAATTCTGGACTTCTGGCTATATCAAGGATTCTCTACCCTCTTGAGGAAATACTATGCTTTCCCTCACCATCCCCATTATGCAGGAGTTACAGCAGCAAACATACAGCATCTGGAGATCTGCTTGGTGGCCTTGTGGGTTTCTGCCAAGCTCTGTGACCCCTAACCGCCTATGGGCTCCCTTGTCTTGCCACCTACTACTCTGAAGACCTATGAAAACCAATAGAAAGTAGTGATTCATGGCAGGTGAGGCCACGTGGGCTTTGTGAATAATTAGTTAATTTTGTCTTTTTTTTTCTGCAGACACAGATCCTTATGCTTTTGGTTCTTCTCTGCTGAGTAAAGATCCTATAGACTATGACCTAAGCAGAATGTGGAGGAATGGCCACGTCCGTAAACTTCTGGGTTGGGACTGAAAAGTTTCAATGTTGTCTTTTCATTGGCAGGGTATTGTTCCTCTCACTCACTCCAACCATTTCTAAATGTGGTGCGAGATGTCCTATTTATTTGGGGACATAGGCCAAAGTAAATTGCTTCTCCATCAGTGATGCTAAGCAGGGATCATGTAGCAGTGTGTATGGGGGTAGACTGATAAAACGACCACAGCTGGTGATGTATTCCATTTTCAGAACATGATCTCTTCTTTGGCCCAAAGGACTGTCTTCTTTAGAAGTCAGGCACATAAACAAGCCCCTGCTAGCTGGCAGCTTGGCTCCTTCCATATCACGCAGCACCCTCTGGCATGGGTAAATATTGCCAAACATGACAGAGCACCGGGCTAGCAGAGGCCTTTCCTCTGAGCCGACAGAGCCCTTGCGCTCTTGGATAACACTGGCTTATCTGCTGCATGAACCCACCAGGATCAGTGAAAGCTGCTTGTGTTAGGCTAACTGCAAGCACATTTGCAGAGGAGTGCAAAAGAAACAGACAGAATGCTTTCCTCACAAATCCACCCACTGTTCACCGAGAGAAAAACACAGGGCAAGACTGGGGAATGCAGGCCGAGTTCCCTTCCGGAGGACACATGCAGAGTCCTGACCTTACTGTGCAGGGAAATGGAGCTGAAGGTGGGTCAGGGCAAGGCCTCCGGCCAGGACAGCCAGCCAGGCGGCAGGGAGCAGACTGCACTCCCTGCTGTCCTGGGGAGGGTGCTGGGGAGCTATCTCCATGGATGCCTTGGGCTTTGGGGATAGAAACAGTTTTTAAAGGAACCTATTTCCTTTTAGTGGACTCTTTTAACATTTCTTTAGTAGCTTGGATTTGTTTCGAAATTAATTTGTTATCTATATTCTCCTTGCTGGATTCCTTGCTGGATTTCTCAGATCCTGGTCTGGCTACTTTCCTGAGCTCCCCTATGACTTCCAGGCCCTGCCGCTTCCTTTTTTAGCACATGCAATGTTTCCAGTCTCTACTTTTCAAATAGATCATGAGCTCTTTGAGGACAGGGAGCACCTCCCACTGCCGAGATGATGTAGTCTCTTGATGAAATTATTGTTGATGTATAGAAGTTTATTTGGGAGTGTAAACACCAGTAGCAGCTAATTACTGGAAGCCTTCTGAAAGAATTTTGCTATTATGACTTTGTCGTCACCGCACTATAATAACAGAAGGGCAGCCTGCTTTAAGGGAGGGCAGCTGTGTAACATGCCAGCTATGGAAAGGGTAGGCTGGGTACCTGGGGCCCCAGGACAAGTGGGGTGAGGTTCCTAACAGGCATATGAGAAATGGCTCTGTCAGAAGCTGTTTGATGTTATGAAAATCTTATAAATAACATGGAACAAAGGTCATTTACTCCAGAGCAAGAGATATTCCAGGTACACTGACAAGAAAAATTTGTAAAGAAAGATGTAGCTAGAGTAAACAGCTGACACTGATGGATCTTCTCCGAGCTCACTTCTGATGGTGAGTGGCTTTGGCCACACTCCTACCCACAGGTCAATATTTCTAGGCAAACAAAACTTCCATACATATTTTACAGTTATTTTTACCATTTAGAAGGAAAAGAGTGTATAAAGCTAATTTTGATTTTAGTGCACAATTATGTTAAAAATATTCACAATTATGTAAATTGTGCTTATGGCATTAAGTATTTGGCATTTCCTATGATTTTTCTTTCATTTTCAGATAAAACCCAGGTAGTTTTAACAGATACAAGTTGGTTACAGATACTCAATATATCCTTCAGCTGATTTGTATTAAATAAAAGACTTTCTGAACTTTACTTAATTCTTACTGTCCCTTGGATCCCATTTTTATACTTTGCCTTGGAGCTAAAAGGGCTTTCTAAAATCACAGTGTTATTTTGAAGTTAAGATTTCTAAACTTCAGAATTATCATTAATCTGGAAGCAGTTAGATCTGCTGACATTATGGGTTAATGCTAAGCTATGATTCTGTTTTTACCAGGAGCTTGAAAAATTATTTACTCACCATCTCTACAATATGTTTAACACTTTCAATTTGATTAGGTAAATTTAAATCAGAAACTTTGGGCTCGTTCTTGACACCTCCTTCTCCATTAACTCCATGTCCAATCAATTACCGAGTCCTGTCTATTTGAATTCCTAAACATCGCCCATGCCTTCTACATTGCTTTCCATTTCCGGGGAGCCAGGCTCACACAGCACCCTGTGCTTTTCCAGTATAGCACCTACAACTGCCTCTAACCTCCACGTGAGTGGGCACTGGGTCTGCTTTGCCCCTACATTTTTCTTAGTCCCTAGCAGGGCACTAGACATGTAGAAGATGTTAAATAAGAGTTTGACAAATGAATGAAAGCCCTGTCTAATATGAATTATTAGGAACTCTGAATTTGTATATTCTAGTACATGAGGTTTAATTAGGCATTACAAACAATTTATGCTAGGCAGTGACTGTCTAGGTTGCAAGAAACCCTCTGTGAATTGTTTTATGTGTCTGCAAAGTACAGTCTTTGGTTTTGGTTGTCGGGGCTTGTGTTTTCTGAAACCTACTAATGGTGTTGACCTGAAATGATTGTCATGTCAAGGTTGTGGTTATAGGATGTTTTCTCCAAAAAGGAGAGGAAAGCAAAATAACTTTGAAAATCACCCAATGGGGTCATGATGTAATAACTGTGTTATCGTTAATCCAGGAAAAGAGGTAATAATAAATTAAACTCAGGTATGCTAGGGTCATGAAAATAGGTTCTGTAGGCCAAGTTCTGCCAAAGACAGAATCAAAGGGGTCTGTGGAAGTCAAGGAAATTTGAGATATTATTTGCCTTCTGCCCTTCTCCATCCTATTGAAGGTAGCTTGGAGAGAATTTTGAAATGGAGAGAGCAGGTATCCTTCTTTCCTAGAGTCAAAGGAAAAATTAATTTTTCTAGCATGCAAATTGGAATCCAAAAGGGAGCGCCAGAGATGTTAGAAAACAACGTGCCACTGTTACTCGAATCTGTTATGCCTAATCCTTCTTTAAACTGCTTCCCTTATACAAGTTATATCTGTATTTTTTGGTAGGTGTTCTTTCTTCCCTGGACTCTCTCATTTGAAATGAAATTTGAGATTGTGAAATGAGACTTTGTTTTCATGGCTCTTTATAAATGAAGAGAGACTCTTTTCTTCCAGTTTAATAAAGCTGCCTGTGTCACTATAGGTTCATCCATTCCCTACCTTCAGTGCATTGTTGCTTAGCTTTTTACACACAGAGAACATGTCTTTGGCTTTATTTCCATTCTAATTAATGTCAGAGCTGACATTCACAGAGGGGATGTTTATGCAAGGTTACTCTTGGGTCCAGCTTCTTCCGGGTCCCTGTGCATGTGTAACAGGAGTCAAGAAGGCATCGAGGGAACAGCAGCGTCTTGACGGCCGAGTTCGAGGCAGCGTGTAAGACAGAAACGCAAGTGAGAGGGTCCCTGAAATCCTTATTTCTGATGTGACCCGACCTGGAGTTGTTAGGGTCTGGAATTAATTGAAAACAGAGAAAGAATAAATCTGGTGTTTAGGGAAAAAGTAATCACTTCTCTCTGTGCCAGAAAACTTTCAAAATGGGTGGAAAGTTTTGGCTATTTTCAGGTTGAGAGGTTCATGACTCTCATCTGAGTTAAAAAATGTTTTCATAGTTTTGCCTGCCTAAAGCTATTCAAAATAATAAGTAGGATGCCTTTATTAGAAAAGTAGTATTTTTCTAAAACAACCAGTTGTGAATATTTTTAAGTTGCAAAAAATTTTTAAAAAATAAAAAAAAAGATGCAAATTCACTGTGTTTATAAATCAATCCCTTGATTGATCTAACAGCCAACCCAGGCTTAGGCCTCCATAGGTCCTACACAGTAAACGTATTTCTATACCAGGCCCCAGCACATGTGACTTAAGATGAAAGTGATATTAAATGGTAAAATAAGTGTATGGAAATCAAAGAAGTTCTGATGTTTTTCCAGAATGACTATTTTCATGTTTTTATTTTTTAATTTGAAAGATCAGATTATTTAAAAATAGTTCTACCCACAACTGCTCTAATAAAAGAAAAGATAGAAGGGAAAAAACTGGGTTGTTTTATTGGTAGGGTCATCTGAAATATTCTTCATATTTTAAATGCTGTAGTTAAATTTTTTGACCAGTGACAACTATTCATATTTAAGACTGTTTGTGTTCACATCCCCACTATAGCAATTTGACAGAATTCTATCATATTTTAATTATAAAGGGATCAACTTGAATTATTTACTAAAATTTTTGTAAACATTCATTTTTATTGTCAAGAAATTTATATTTCATATTATTTACTCAAAAAAGCATGACTCCAGTTGCATAGATGCTATATACAAGTGTACATCTAGATATAGAAAAAAGACTAAAACAGTATAGAACAAAAAAGAAATGTAGTTGTGCTAGTCAGACAAAGGGGTGCTGATGCAAAATACCAGAAATTGGTTTGTTTTTATAAAGGGTACTTATTTGGGGTAGAAGCTTACATTTACCAGGCCATAAAGCACAAGTTACCTCCCTCACCAAAGTCTACTGCCATGTGTTGAAGCAAGATGGCTGTTGATGTCTGCAAGGGTTCAGGCTTCCTGGGTTCCTCTTTTCTGGGGGCTTGCCTCTCTCTGGGCTCAGCTGCTCTGCTCTCTCCACAAGGCTAGCTGTATACTATCAGGTGAACAGCTTGTCTCTCTTCCCAGGGCCTCTGCTGTGTTTAATCAAACCTCTCTGCTCCTCTGTGTGCTTAGTTTCTAGCTCCAGCATTAAACTCCAAACTCTGTTCTCTGCCATGTGTTTTCTCTGTGAGTCCCCACCCACTAAGGGGGCAGGGATGCAACGTCCTACTGATGTGGCCCAATCAAAGCTTTAATCATTATTTAATCAAGTAAAAGTGTAACTTCTGAATTCAATATAACCTAATATGCCCAGACGGACAGACCAGTTTACAAACATAATCCAATATCTATTTTTGGAATTCATAAGCAATAGTAAACTGTCACAGTAGTTGTCTCTAGGAAAGAGGAAATGGATGATTATAATTTTCTTCTTTATGCTTTTCTGTAGTTTCCTAATTTTCTACAATAAATACATTATTTACAAAAATAATTGGGAGAGGAATTGGAGGAGGTTATACTGCTTTGCCCCAAGCTTGTGTACAATCTGCATTTTGGGTAACTCCTTGCTTAGCAGAAAGCCTGTAGGAGAAAGATAATCACCTATTTTCACAATAGGTACGTGGGTGGAGTTGCTTGTTGGCAAAATAGAACCTTGGGAACTCTATAAAAATCAAGTACATTGCTGTCACCTGGTGACCGGCTCTAAAATTACCTTGAATTCATCCTCTAGGGCTGTTGGCCCTTCTCTTCCTGCTCTCCCTCCCCAACGTTAGAACTTCAGAGCTACAGCAGCCTTAGCACAAATCACATCCAGCTTCTCCATTCTACAGATGAGAAATCGAGACTTTAAGAAGTTAAAGTGTTTTACAGCTAGAGGGTGGCTTGGGTAGTCAATGGAACAAATTTGGTAAAAGTAGGCCCTTGGAGCCTACAGAATTGGATGTTAAGTGGCAGTGCTGCAATTGATGAGCTGTGAGATCTTGAGCAAATGATCAAACCTTGCTGAGCCTCAGTTTTCTCATGTGTAAAATGAGGATTACATTAGAATATACTTTGTGGGGTAATTGGAAAGGTTGAGTGACGTATGTAATTTGCCCGACAAACAATTATAGTTATTATTACCGTTATGATGGTTGTGGCTAGTGCTGTTGTTATTTCTCTTTAAAGGAAACTTCCTGGCTTCCAGACAACTGACTATCTCTCTATTGAACTGCTCCAAAGCAACAAATGTGAGGGGCATTATATAGAGTCAGAGGCAGCGCCAGTGAGGTCTTAGCTGGACCACGGAATCTGGCCAGGTTTAAAGGCAGCTGAGATGGCCCTTTGGACTTGGGTTCCACCTGTCTCTTCTGTGGGCTTTTCATGAAGCCAGAACACAAGGGAATAGACACAAGCTCAGAATGTCTCTAGGTGCTCCCCTGGGAGGTACTCCTAAAATTCGATGGTCAAAGCCTGTTGGAGTGAGGAGCCTTAAGGTCAGAGAAGCCAGAGGCATGGTTTTCTCTGACTTCACTCCCTGAGGCTGGAGCAGGAGCTTCAGTGACCCTCCAGGGTTCTCCTCTTCACCATGGTCTATTGTGTTTCCTTCAGAGCCTTCACCCTGCTGCAGGGCTGGGGATGACCAACACAACGAGGAGGAGAGGGCAACAGCAAGAGCTGGAGGGAGAGGCAGGAACAAACGGTAGTTGGTGGCTCAAAGCTCAGGTTCTAGAGACAGTCCACGTTCAAGTCCCTCCTCTACCCCACATTGGTTGTGAGACTCTGGTCAAGATCCTTAACTTCTCTAAGACTTGGTTTCCTCATGTGTAAAGTGGGAAACAAATTGCAATATTCCTTACCCTCCTGGAATGTTGTGAGAAATACATTAGGTGATAGACGAAATGTACCTGAGACAGTGCCCTGCACCCACCGAATACCCAATAAATATTGGCTCTCATGATCTATTCCAGAATGCTGAGATCTATACCAGAAGTTAAATTTTAATAGTCCCTAGGCAGTGCTTAATACGGCTACAATCAAGTAATTATTCCTGGAACTTGTGAGGTTCACTTCGTCCATCTTTATCATCTGTGGGTGTTGTTGGAAGGCTTTGTACACTGCCTGTACTTTCTGAACCAAAATGGTGACACAGTATGTGGATTCTTTTAGCATAGAATATTTGAAAATGGAACAGTGCCTTAAAACTTCTGATGCATGATCACATTTTTGTTCTGTATACTTGTGCTGAGGTTGTTAGAATGGTGAATAAAAGCAAAGGATAAACTAGAAAAGTGTCTGCATCATCCTACAAACCAGGACTTTTGCATGCATAGTAACAGACTTGTGTTTCCAGAACCTCTTTTCTTTTTTTTCCCTTTATTTTAAAATAACTTTTAGATTACATAAATGTTACATAAAAAACATAGGAGATTCCCAAATACCCCCTCCCCCCCCACACACACACACTTTCCTCTGTAACAACATCTTTCATTAGTGTGGTACATTTGTTACAAGTGATGAACATATAATTAAAGCATTGCTACTAACCATGGTCTATAGTTTACATTATGGTTTACTTTGCACCACACAATTTTATAGGTTTTGAGAAAACGTATAATGGCTTGTATCTGTCATTGCAATATCATGCAGAACAATTCCAATGTTCCCCAAATGCCCCATGTTATACCTATTCTTCCCTCTCCTTCCCCTCAGAACCTTTGGTGACCACTGTCTTTATTTTATTTTTATTTTAATTTTTTAAGGAGGTACTGTAGATCGAACCTGGGACCTTGTATTGGGAGGCAAGCACTCAACCACTGAGCTACACCTGCTCTACAACCGCTTTCTTTATATCAATGTTACATCATAACATTATATCAATGTTATGTCAATAATAATAATATTAATTATTATTATTACTAGAATAATAATAATTCTACTTTAGTATATAGTTGCATTCCCCCTTATGTTTGTTCATTACTCAATCTTGAAGATTTTGGGATGGTGATGCCCACTGTGCTTCCCTTTGGATCCCATGGGGCAGATGGATGGAACTGTCTTGCTTGCAGTTGTAGATACTGTCTGTTTTTCAGAATGGGTATTGTCCATCATCATTCTTTTGTTAGTTGTCTTGGGTGAGTGCGATGACCTAGAGAGTAGGTGTTGGCTGTAACTTTGCCGAGATTCACGGCCCAACTGGCATATGAACAGCCAGAAGATTTAAGTCCCTGGGACATATGTTTAATGGGTATAGTACTAATTATAGGTTCAAATAAAAGGGGCAGAAGAACCATGTGTCATAAAGTTATAAATTAGTCTAACGGATACATTGGGGAGATAGGTTATCACATATTCCAAGGTAAGGTGCACCGACGGAGTGCTGTTTTTCTGGGGTTGTCTGCCGTGCCCATAATGTGTAGATGTCTCTAGAGCCTTCAGTAGCACCCATGCTTGAGGCACTGTTTACTGTGCCAGTCAGTGAGATCCTTCTGAGACATTCATAAGTATAAGCTCTGAAATGACCTCCCGACTCACTTTGAAATCTCTTAGCCATAAAAACTCATTTGTATTTAATATTTCCCCCTTTTGGTCTAGATCTTTTTCCAAATGCATTTGGAATGGTAATAATCCCTCAGTGGCAGGGAGGCTAATCCCTCGGGAGTCATGTCCCACGCCACGGGGGATAGTTGTGAGTTTATATGCTGAATTTGGCTTAGAGAGAAGCCACATTTGAGCAACAAGGAGGCTTTCAGGAGGTAACTCTTAGGCAATATATATTACTAGGCTAAGTTTCAGTTTCGCAAGAATAGGGTTCATAAGTACAAGCATCAATATCAAGGGTCTGGCCTATTTGTCCTCCTTTGCTAGGCACTGCCCAAGAACATCTTTACTTCATAGCTTCCCATTCCTAGGCTATTGTGAGGTTTTCCAATCAGTCTTTCATCTAAACAGAAATGATCTTGAAGCTCATGGACTTTTTTATTTTTTTTTTTAACTTTATTTTGTACATTTAATAATTGAAAACATAAACAATTAAAAACTAAAAAGTAAACACAGATGAATAAATATATACATTTCTCAAATGTAATGGATACATGTAATTTTTTTTTTTTTTTTTGAGTCAAACAATATATTACACAATATATTTGGTTCATAGTAATGCATCCATACAGTATTTGTCCTTTTGTGTCTGGCTTGCTTCACTCAACATAATGTCCTTGAGGTCATCAGTAAGAGATTTAGGTTTGAGTTCGAGCAATCAAAACACAGTAAAATCTGATGTATCCCTAGTGGTTCTTGGTTGACTACAAGAGAAACCTGGGTAACTTAAGCAGAGGAACAAATTCCAGGGAGGCAATGGAGAGCTTATCAAGTCAGCAAGGTTGGAGAGCCAGCTCTTAAAATAGACAGGTACCAGGGGAGACTGGGCAGCAAGGAGCATGGACTCTGGCCACGGGAGTTTCCACTCCTGACATTGTACTCAGAGCCCCTACCACTGCTGGATTATAGAGGCTATGAATCAGCTCTCTCCATCAACCCTATCAAGGTTCAAAGTCCTAAATGGGGACATGTAAGTGGACACACCTAGCTCACATGCCACCCTGATGGCCAGCCACAGGGAGAGAGAGAAAATAGTCTATTTTGGCTTCCTCTGCCTCCTACCAAGACTCCCACGAGAGGGCTTTCCCTGAAATAGCCAACATCCTCATAGCTATCCCATTCACCTCGTTAAAATATATTTCTGCTAATTCATGGCATATGTACATTTTGACAAGTGGTGAGTGAAAGTTCACCACTAGACCTTGGTGAGTGGTGAATGGCAGAGCAAGCTGAATATGTTGACCAGTTACACGGTTGCTGTTAATTAACAATGTTTTTTATATGCATAGAAATAAGGATTCTCAGCATCTTACTTGAGCATTAACCCTATTCTAATTCCACTTGCTGTATTTATTGGAATATTTTAAAAAATGCAATATTTAAGAGTATCTAAATATGTGATTTTTTTGGTTATTAATTTCCAAATAATCATAACATGTCAGGTGCTATGCTGAGTATGTAGATGCATTATCTTGTTTCGTCCTCACAGTATCTCCAGAAGATCATTTCTATTTTCATTTCCATTTTTACAAGTGAGGAAATTGAGGCAAAGAGAGCTATAGCAAATAAGATTAAAGTTAGGACTTAGTTTAGTCTGCTGCTAAAACCCATGTTATTAACTAGTGAGCAATGGTACTAAATTCATCCTAAATGTTTTGTTTTTTTTTATTATTATTTCTTTTAAAAGCAAAGGTATAATTATCTATATAAAGAAATAGACCATTGATGATAGCATTACTTAGGGGGAATAAAAAGGAGAAGAACATTACTACAAAAGGAGCTATGGGTGGTTAGAGCAGACAGACCTCACTTAAATACTTCCCTTACTGGGATTTGGGGCAAGACAGCTTATCTCACTTAGCTTAATTTTTCTTATTTTAAAAGGGGGCTAATCACTACTCATTCTCCAGAATGTTTTTATTTTATTTTATTTTATTTTACCAGGAGGTCCCGGAGATCAAATCTAGGTCCCTCCATATGGGAGATGGACACCCAACCATTTGAGCCATGTCCGTCCCCCTACCAGAATGTTTAAAATGGGAAATCACAAGTGTTGATAAGAATGTAGAGCACCTGGAAACCTTATACACAGTGGATGGTGGTGTAAATTGGTACAACCACTTTGAAAAACTGGCAGTATCAGGTCATTGGCATAACCAATGACCCAGCCATGACCCTCTCAGGTATATCCCCAACAGAAATGCAGACATAACTCACCAAAGGGCAGGTGCTGGAATGTTTTTAGTGGCACTCTCCTTAACAGCTTCAACTGGATCTACCCAAATGTCCATCAAGTAGGACAAATAAACTGTAATCTACTCACACAATGGAATATATATGGCAATGAGAATTAATAGACAAGAACTAAGCACATCAAGCCGGGTGGATCTTACAAAGATGATGTAGAGGGAAATAATCTAAACACACCCAGCATGATTCCATTTATATAGAGTTTGAGAATGGGACAAGTTAATCAATGCTGTGAAAAGCTCAACATAGTGGTAACTCGCACATGAAATAAGATCTTGGAAGGAAGCATTGCAAAGGCTTCTGGGCTGCTGGGAAGGTTCAGTTTCTTTGTTTTGATTTGCTTTTATCTGCCTGCAAAATCTGATGTGTTCACGTTGTGGATGTTCATCAAGTTTGTAATGATATCTGCACTTTTCTTTATGCATATTATACAGTGTTATGAAAATTTTTTGGTGTAAAAGTCTCAGGGATAGAGCAATGCTTAATCAATATATTTCTCCTTAGTAAGATTAATCTTCTAGGGAGGACCTGGAAATGGAAAACCTTTAGAGGCCACCGGGGTTGTCAAGGTGTGAGGAAACAAGACAATCTAAATGGCACAGGAGTGGAGAGGGTGAGACCGGGAATGATTGACAGAGGACATTCAGGTTGGGGACTGAAACAGCCAAGGGTTTGGGGATGGCTGGGGTAATAGAAGCTGCTTTGGTGAAAATGTCAGAAATGCTGACGGGGGAAGCTAAAGGTCATCCAGTGGTCTTGAGGGCAGGGGCAAGGGAAAGCCAAGAGACAAGTTCCAATTCTGGCTGATAGAAGAAGCACCAGAGGGAGAAATCTCCACTTCTAAAAGCACAGAGGAAAATTATGCTGGGATTATGCTAAGCCTGCTTGGGATGCAGTGGAAGCAAAGTCTGTCTGTATGGCTAAGGAACTAGGAATATTTTCTTGCTTCTGGCCTTCCTTTTCCTCCCATTTAACCTCCGTATCCACAAGCTCTCTTTTGGCTTAACCTGTACTTTTTAATGCGCATAGAGAAAACAGATGGAAACAGCAGTGGGGAGTGCAGAGGTTTGGGTTTTAGTCTTGCTCTTTGTGAACTAAGTAGTCATTCATCTCCACAGAGAATCAGTTTCCTTGGCTAGCAAAAGAAAAATTTGAGTGGAGTAGGTGGAGCTCAGTGGCTGAGTGTCTGCTTTGCATGTACGAGGTCCTGGGTTCAATCCCTGGTGCCTTCTGAAAAATTTGAGAATATTGACTGCCACAGTAAATAGTGCCTCAAATAGTGGGGCCCTAGAGACATCCAGACATTATAAGCAGAGCAGACAGCTCAGGAGTTTGGCACCCTGCCAGTGGGTCTTGCCTTGGAATTTATGCTCCCCAGTTTTTTGACAGAGTAGGACTCATTTGTGGTTTCTCACAAAGGGGCTCTTCTGCCCCTTTTATTTGAACCTATAGTTAGTACTATATTTGATAGATGTATGTCCAAGAGACTTAAATCTCTGGTTTGTCTGTGTGCCAGTTGGGCCTTGAATCTCAGCAGAGTTGCAACACTTACTCTCCAGTTCATTGGAATCACCCAGGACAACTGATAAAGAGATTGATGTTGGACAACGCCCATCCCAAGGAACAGAGAGAGTCTACAACTGCAGGCAAGATAGCCCCATCCATATGTCACATGGGATTTAAGCCCCTTTCAGTTAGAGGCTGAGAGGGCATCACCGTCCCAGAATCCTCAGGATTGGAGAAGAACAATGGACTAAAGAAGACTTACTATAGACTTATTGTTATTCTAGCAAAGGAATAACTTGTATCATTGATATAAAGGAAGTGGCCACCAGAGGCTCTGAGGGAGAGCAAAAAAATAGGTGTAAAACGGGACATTTTTAGGACAGTGGAATTGTCCTGCTTGATGTTGCAATGATGGATACAGACCATTACATACATATACACACACATATATATATATATATATTATTTTTTTTTTAATTGACTTTTTTTCTTTTATGGTGTTCAGTTCTATGAGTGTCCCCCCGCCCCACTGTCATTCTCTGGGTGATCTTCTGTGTCTGTTTCTTGCCTTTCTCATTTTTCCCCTCCAGGCTTTACTGGGATTTGATCCTAGGGACCTCCAATGTGGGAGAGAGGCACCCTGTCACTTGCACCACCTCAGTTCCTGTTATCTGGCATGTCTCACTGACTCCCCCCTGCATCATCATCTTGTGCATGGCTCGCCAAGTGTCTGCCTGGGCCTGGCTCTCCCACTCGCTTTATTTTTTTTACCAGGAGATCTCAGGGATCGAACCCAGGTCCTCCCTTATGGTAGATGGATGCCCAACCACTTGAGCCACATCTGCTTCCCAGGCCATTATGTATTTTGTCATAACTTAGAAAATTGCACGGGATAGAGTGTAAACTATAATGTAAACTATAATCCACGGTTAATGGCAATGCTTCAATATGTGTTCATCAATTGTAACAAATGTAACACACAAAAGAAGGATGTTGTTAATGTGGGAAAGTGTGTGTGGGGGTAGGGAGTGGGGTATATGGGAATCCCCTATATTTTTTAAGTAACATTTATGTAATCTAAAGTTTCTTTAAAATAAAATTTAAAAAATTGAGACATAGCTAGGAGAAGACAGAAGGTTATAGAACAAATGTCATCATAGATTCCAAAAGGCCTGGAAAATATTCATAATTGTATAAATATAGGATGGTATGGCCCATGGTCAGCTGAAATGAAATGACATCGCATAAAAACATAGCACTGTTCCCCACTTCTTTCATCCCCTCTGGGAAGATACCAAATTAGTCTATTCATTTCATTGTTTTATTCTACTGCCTCTTTTCTAAGTTTTCAGGTTGTGCTGTGCGGAATTTCTTGGAGGGTCTCAACCCCTCAGAATAGCTAGGGTGCTTGCAATGATTCTCGAAGCTGAAATCCTTATGGATTATTTTATTTGGATTCTGAAGTGCCAAGCAGGGTCCTCTGCTGACACTGATGCTCGTATCTTACTCAGCCACTTTAGCACGACCAAGTCCAAGTCGGCATGACCTGACAGCCTACTTTAAGCCTTCTCTGCATTTTGTGAGCTTGTGCTGATGTAGCTTGGAGAGGTCAAATATGGAAAATCTAATCTAACCATCGAGCTTGACATGTAATGAGTTTGCTTTTTTATCCTGTTGGTGCAAAGGCTGGCTAGGCAAATGATCTCATGTGTTCCACCCCTTTTATCTTTATCAAGGTACCATGGAGTGTGCCAGGATTGACTTTACTTATTTACTTACTATTTGTTTATTTATCCTTTATAAAGATACACAGCCTTTGTCACATATATGTACTGGAAATATTAGCACCTAGTCTGTAGCTTGCCTTTGTATTTTCTTTTTTTTTATCATGTCCCCCACAAAAATCATGTACAAGTCTTCTTTAAATTTTTTTTTCCAAAACAAATGCTCCCCCTTCCCCTCTCTCCCTGTCTCCTGGTAATCTCTAATCTACATTCTGTCTTTGCGAATCTGCTATTTCTAGTTATCTCTTTTGAGTACAATATTTGTGCTTATGTGTCTTGCTTGTTTCACTGAGCACGTCCTCAAGTTTCTTCCATGTTGCGGTAACTCTCAGAATGTCATTTTTTCTTATGACTGAATAATATTCCATTGTGTGCATGCACTGTTTTTTGTTTATCCATTCATTGATGGACCCTTGGGCTGTTTCCACTTTTTAGCTATTGTGAATAATGCTGCTAAAAACATTGGTGTAGACATATCTCTTCATGATCCTGTTTTTACTCTCTTTGGGTATATACCTAAAAGTGGGATTGTTGGGTCAAATGAAGAAGAGAGAGAAGAAGAGAAAGAACTAGAGATGCTACAATGCTGGCTTTGTAAATGGAGGATGGCCATGAGTCAGGGAATGTAAGTGGGCTCTAGAAGCTAGAAAAGGCAAGGAAACAGATTCACCCCTGTAGCCTTCAGGAAGAATGCACCTTGATATTAGAACTTCTGGCCTCTAGAACTGTACAGTAATGAATCCTGTTACTTTAGGCCACTAATTTTGTGTTAATTTGTTACAGCAGCAAGAGGGAGCTAATACAGCCTCAAAAGTGGTCTCTCAGCCTTTCTTTGCTCTTTGCTTTTTCTCAAATACATCTTTTCTATTATTCATTTTTCTAAAGCACTAATTAAGACCATATGACCCTATCAAGATTCAACCACTTGCAATTTGCCTCCTGCCTCAGAGTTCCAGAGTCAGCTTAGGCAAATTGTTGTGAGTTTTTGGTACTGATTAGATTAACAGTTCCTTCAGGTCTAGGGACTCTATCTTCATGAAAGCCTAGCAAAGTTCCTTTCACATAGTAAAAGTTCGATACATATGGGTAATATGTGTGTGTGTACAGATACACATACATATATAGTTTGTTGACTGTGACTTGTTTGCTGACTGACTTCTTGGCTTATGGAAGCTGGTAGAGGTGACATGTTTCCTTTATGGAGGAACTGAAGGAAGGAAATGAAAAGCTTTGCCTGCACCAGAAGGCTCTTGTCTCACAACCCTCCTACCCTTGGCCTTAAACAGAGAAGAACTGAATTAACTGTACATAAGTTATGAGTGTGTGTTTGCAGAATAAGCTAGAAAATGAGAAATCTTCTTTACTTATATGAGGACATGCTTTTTGATAACATCACATATTGGGTTTACCGTTCAGGGAGCTATTTTACAGAGACATTTTATGAAAGTCAAACATCCATGTTAACCCCTTTATAAGTAGAATTTAGGGCAGAAGAAAAGATCTTCCTGTGAAGAAAATGTTCTCCAGACAGCAAGCTATAGCCTTGTTCACTCCCTAAATCTCCTAGGAAGATGTTTCATGAAAACAGCCATCAAGGAAAACACTTGAAGGATATGGGTTTCTTTTCCCAGGCCCTGAAATCCTTTTAAAGGGGGCTAGAGTTAAGATAGCATGAGTGCCACCCCCAGTGGGCCTGTGCCTGGCAGCCTGTGATTTCACTAAGTGGTGCTTCTGACTTCAGAAACCATAAGCTTTTAGCTGGCGTGTCTTCTGGAACAGGAGTAATAAATACTTTGCACCTTTAGAGCTTACACATACTGACTACACTGAGAGTGTCCAACCTGGTAACATGCCTCTGCCTGTGCGATGTCATCTCTAGCAGGTATATATCCAGCCTTCCCTTTCTCCCCCCATTTCCCCCCTCTTCGTGCCTCCTTTTTCGTACAGAAAAAGGAACTGAACCTATAAATGCCTTTGCCCTTCTCCTGTAAACCACTGAGCTTTCTCCATAAATGCCAGTGTAATCTTGGCCTCCATCTATGTTGGGACAATTTAGTTAAGTTACTGGATCCCCCTGATCTTGAGCAGGAGCATGCATTTCTCTTTGTAATCATGGCTCCAAAGAGTTAATGCCTTTCCTCTATCCCTGTGGCCCAGTTGTTTTGCTGCCCTTCTGTAAACTCTACTTCAGATGGAAATTAACACATCACTGGAAAATTACTGCCTTTGGGGGAGGGCGGGAGCCCTCAATGCTAACTCCAATTACTTCTTCCTTCACTTCTACTTAGCGGCAAAATCCCCCTTATTTCAGGGAAGCACTGATGGAGACCGCACAGCTTCCCAGGAGACCTCCAAGTTGGACATTTGCCATCACTTTTTGATTTCTGTGTACAAGGCTGGCACTGCGGAGACCTTCCTACTTCTGGGTACAGAATGGGCTCTTAGGAAATGTCAAGCTTTACACATTCATAGAAGTGACTAAACCGTTTAATGGCTGTGATTTTTTTCAGTCTCAGGCATGGGTGAGCAGAAATGGAAATTTACTTTCCTGACTGGACTTTGCTTAGCTGTTGAGCCCCTATTTTCTTTCAGGAAAACAATTTTGCAATTTAAGGTACTCTAGTCATTAAACATTAAAAAAAAAAAAGTCTTTTGGGTACACAGTCAAATTTATAGTTCTCTTTTTCCTTCACCATTCTTCTTGTCTTTTCCCTGGGAGAAACATCATTCTGAGGAGCTTTCCCATCACGCTGTGATCAGGGGAGGTGCCTGTGGGTTTGTGGCTGTGGCAATGATAATATCTAACATCAGTTATCTCCTCAGGATTGGTCCTAGTTCTGGGGAAAGCTCCAGGCCTCCCCCTGCTGGTGGGCAAGCACTTCAGCTCTACCTTTTTGTTGTTTATCCCAAGCCTGAGCCACGTCTGCCACCTGGTCTTGACCTTGGGTTTCTACCCCTCAACCTTCACCGTGGCATACTCTTATATGGCCTCCAGCAACCTCTTAATGGATCTCATTTCCTGCCCTTCTTGGGCAGGTAGGAACTTTTCAGAATTCATTCAGGCCCCAAGGGAGCCAGGAGAGACTGGGGAGGGAGGAGAGAATGGGAGCTCCCTGAAGTGTTTTCTCTGCCTAGCACCTCCATGTTGCCATGCCTACCTACCACTCTTGTTGGGAGGAGGCTCGCTGGGAGCCTGTCTCATTCCACAATTCCAGGGCTTCCCATGCCTACAGATTCCCAAACCTCCAGGGGCCTTAACTCGGAGACAGTGGTGGGCCCACACATGCGTCTAATCTCCTCTGCTGCCAACTGCGCCTCATGAGCCTAGAACAGTCTCTGACTGAGCTCTGCGTGGTGGGAAAACTGTTCTTACTTCATCATATTTTCTTTGCTAGCCAAAACCTGAGGCAGGCATGAAATTCTGTGTTTTCAGTTCTCCATGGTTTTGTTCTTGATAGACAAAAGCAAGTTGTAGAATTCCCCAAATTTTTCTTTCCCAAGTACCTAGCACTTTCAAATCAGATTATTGTTCCTCCTGTATAATTAAAGATCCAGACATAAACTCACTGACTGCTCTGCTCTAGGCTGGTGCAGCTCTCCCTGGAGGCCATAGATGCCATGGCTTCACTGATAGCAGGGACACAGAAAAGAGGAAAAATACAGAAAGGGAGAGCCTGGTTCTTACCTCAAGGTATTTTCCTGACATAAGCAATCAGCACTGCTGGACACCAATTGATATAAAAACAGTCTCTTGTGATATTTCATGGCCAATGCATTGTTCCCGAATGGCCATTTACCATAGTTGTGCTTCATTTTGAGGCATTTTATAGACACGATTATCTTCTCACATCCCATAGTTCAATTTCAGTGTGAATGTTGGCTGTCCTGGTACAAACGATGCCTATGATGAAGATGAGAACTAAAGAAGAAATGATTGTTTAAACATATGAAGGGGGTGCAGAAATGATGATTTTGTTGCCCACAGGAGTAGATCCAGGTTTTGTGGTACCTGAAGTTTATAAAAAAATATGAGGTTCTCTTTACTAAAAAGAACACAACATTCCAAATACAAAACATTGGGTATAAAATTGGGCAGCAGGGGGGTGGATGTGGCTCAAATGGTTGGGTGTCCGTCTCCCATATGGAGGGACCTGGGTTCGATCCCCGGGACCTCCCAGTAAAAAAAAAAAATTGGGCAGCAGGTATATTACCAGAAACCATTCTAAAACAGAGACAACCAGAAACAAGTTAACATCACTTAGAAATGACTTTTGAACCACTTAAGTACATCCCACTAAATCCTACTGAAATGTGTGCCCAATTCATTGTCCCTTTATCCAGAGCTCTAGTTTTCACAGCTACTCCACTGTTACCCAGTGTGAGGAGAAGTGTGATGAATAGGTGTGGAGAGACACAGCAGTCTTAATAAATTGTGGTTAAAAGATTTTTGCAAACTTTACAAAAACCTTCAACGTTTAGTCTTCTCTTATGGCTGCAAAGAGGTAGGTGTGAGGAGGGGCCCTGAAAAATAAGCTTCATTAGCTTTTGGGGGAATCCAACTCTGATGGCTTGTGCATATGGGAGAATCATTTGCTAGCAAGGACTCAAAGGGCAAAGAGCAAACCATGCAAGAGTTGGAAAATGTGCTTACATGATCAAAAGCAAATAGCAAGAAACAGGGAAAGGCTATTGACAAAACAAAGTGCTTCTGCAAACTTGACTCGATTATCCCAGGGTATCGTTACTAATATTGGATGCTTATTTACCCCATGTTAATTCAAGACAAGGCTAGGAGTTTATTTCAGAATACTAAGCATACTGAAAGAGTGATTGACATCATTTTTGTTGCAAACTAGGAGGCCAGGCTTCGTTTTTTTGTTTTGTTTTGTTTTTAAAGATTTATTTGTTTATTTCCCCCAGCCACCCCTCCCCCCCCATTATTTTGCATTCGCTGTCTGCTCTCCACGTGTTTTTTTGTGTCTGCTTGTCTTCTCTTTAGATGGTACCAGGAACCAATCCTGGGACCTCCCGGAGTGGAGAGAGGCACTCAATCTCTTGCGCCACCTCAGCTCCCTGGTGTGCTCCATCTCTTATTGTCTCTCTTCTGTGTCTTTTTGTTGCATCATCTTGCTGTGCCAGCTCTCCGTGTGGGCCAGCACTCCTGTGTAGGCCTGCGCTCTGTGCGGGCCAGCTCTCCGCTCAGACCAGCTTGCCACGCAGGCCAGGTTGCCTTTCACCAGGAGGTCCTGGGATTCGAACCCTGGACCTCCTGTATGGTAGACAGGAGCCCAATTGCTTGAGCCACATCCACTTCCCCCAGGCTTGGTTTTGATGGTTTAAAGCACCTTCTATTATGCATCAAAGTGAATGGTAAGGGGTTGTAATATTCAGGGTTCTTGAACCTGGGTGGAAAACAATAGCCCTCAGGCCAAATCTGGCCGGCTGCCTGCTTTTGTGAATAAAGTTTTATTGGAACACAGCCATGTTCATTCATTTGTATGTTGTCTGTCCAATGGAAGAGTAGAATAGTTGTGACAGAGAACATATGGCTAGCAAAGCCTAAAATAATTAGTTAGGATCTGGACCTTTACAGAAAACATTTGCCAACCCCTGTTTTGGAAGGAAACAGAAGGCATTTCCAAAAGGTTTAAATGAAAATTATTCAATGATAGAACCATTTATAGAGATGTGGCTGGGCATAAGAGATTCACAAAGGATAATGAGGTACCAGAGACCACAACAGCAGGAAGCAGGCACCTGCCCAGGGCCTGAAGAGGCATGAGGAGGAAGCCCTGCTACCCTCTGGAGAAGGGCTGCGGGGCTAGAGCAGGTGAGGGGAAGAGACAACCTCACCTCCTTACCTCGCAACTTGTCAACCAACTTGGATGCCAGAGGGCAGAGAGCCCAGGCTATTCCGTTTATCTAGCTCAGCCTCCTGACCACAGAGCGGGGAAGAGAGAAATGGGCAATTTAGATGGGGTGGGGGTGAGGGGCCCAGGGGACAAACAGAGCAACCAGGATAAAGGTCGAGTTTAGAAAATACAGCCGAAAAAAAAAAAAAAAAAAGGAAAGAGAAAAGTTGCCTATAGATGCATCAAGGAAAATAAGCACCTGCCTTCTTTTAAAACTTCAGAAGTTTTCAGAACTTCTTTTAAAACTTAGAACTGAGTCATACTCTTATTTAGTGGAAATATATCTGAAGACTGCAAGCTTAAATTTCTCATAAAACACAGGGATTTACAAATTGTCTTTTGGAATTGAATCTTTTGTTAAGCAAAGGATTTTGGCATTTGACCTGCAATTAAGGTAAGTTGCCTCCAGGTAATTATAGGTCCATGGTGTAACTACTAATCTTCCAGAACATTTTATCAAGTGCCTGTGAAAAAGCATGATGCCAAGTGCACTGCAGGATAGAGGGGTTTATATACGATGTTTTATGAGACTAATGCTTCAACGCCACCATCAGGGGCAGTATTCTAGCAGACCCATAGGAATACAGAGGCTAGAGAACTCCCCGTTGACTGGGACAGCCAGTGAAAACACTCTGCAGATGGCTGCATTAAAGTGCGTTGTTTCCCACAACGGGAGCAAAGGCCTTTGGCCTGTTGATGGGAGTTTGAGCCCAGGCTCGATGCAGTTACTACCTATTTCCACAAGATGGCAGGCATGACCAGGGAAGAGCCTACAGGAGCCACCCCGCCTTTCAGTCTCCAGGCTGGGCCCTCTGGCAAGGTCTCCAGCGTCTCCAGAGGGGTTACATGAGCATTTAACAGATGAAGAGAACAGAAAGCTGAAGAATAAGGTATAAACTAGAAGCAAGCGTAGGATGCCGTGGGGGGAGAGGAGGGCGTGGAATGTATTTAGGTGTAGCTGGGAAGCTGGGATTCGATAATGGCTTTTCCTATGAGTAGGTAAAAGGATCAGAGCTGAGGACAAGATCATAAGTAGCTAGAAGGACATCATGGGGCGTGAGGATGGAGGTAAGCAAATTTAAACAAAATCCTTGGAGAGAGGCAGTAGGGTTGTTTTAAAATCGCGTTGTGTGTAGGAGGAAGGTCAGAGAGCCAGAACGCAAGGTAAAGAAGATGAAAGGCTAAGAGAGAAAAAAGGCAGCAAAGTATGGGGGAGCAGCAGGAGAGGGGCATGTCAGCGTAGCCGGAGGGGAAGTTGAGTCTGAAGTTGCAAATGCTAGACTTGGGCTCCTTACCATGCCCTTTGGTGTTTAAAAGAGCGATGGCTGCTAGGATGAGTTCTGACTTACTAGACTTTGAAGGAGAAGTAGGATTGCCTCAAGCAACGGAACAGGGTATAGAAAAACAGAATGAGCAGAGGACGTAGTTAGTTCAGGGAATGGCAGACACTTATGATGGATGGACAGAGCTTTATGGAAAGGAGCAGGGAGAGGAACCTGAAAAAACTGGGGGGTTGCCAGTTCCCGGATATTCCTTGGAATGCTCAACTGAGCAGTATGGGCATTTTAATTGAGTAGAAAGGGGGTAAGAAATACAGAGTTTTTTGACATATGAAAAATGAAATAGTCTGTGTTTTAGAAAGACCAATTTGAGGCCTTATATGAAATGAATTTCAAGGAGAGAAATCTGAGACAGTGAGAGTAGTTACAAAGCTTTAAAAAATACATGAGGAATTGATTCCAAAATGGGAGTGATATTTGAACAGAAGATATATTGAAGAGACTATGTATAACAGAGAAATAACATTTACAGAATATTTTTGTAATGATTCCTAATAGAACTATTAAAATACCTAAATTTATATCAAAAACAATGATGGTTAAGGTCATGTGTCAACTTGGCTAGGTTTTGGTATCCAGTTGTTTGGTCAAGCAAGCTCTGGCCTGATTATTACTATGAGGGTATTTCCTAGATGGAGTTACATCTTTAGTCAGTTGATTGCATCTACAGTCAACAAAGGAGCTTGCCCTCAGCAATGGTGGAGTCTCCTCATCCAATCAGTCAGAGTTCTTAAAGCCAGAATGGATTTCAGAAGTCAGAAAGAAGAATTTCTGTCTTTACTTCAACCAATGAGCTTCTCCTGGAGAATTCAATGTCACCTTCATCCGAGCTTCCAACTTGCAGCCAGCCCCCTGGAATTTGGATTTGCTAATTTCCAAAGTTGCGTGAGCCAATTTCTATAATAAATCTCTTCATATTTGCATAAATATAGTGTTGTTTTTGTCTCTCTGGAGAACCCTGACTAATACAAAAACCTACACACACACACATACACATACAATTAGATGATATCAATTTAGAACAAGAGTTAAAGAAATGCTAATGTTAGACACATTTAGGCATTTTTTTTTCTTATTCTCTAGTACTCATTTTCTCTGAGGCTTGTATATACCTATCTCACCCCAAAGGTTTTACTTTATAATCAAAAGCTTCAGGAGCTGATACTTGCCTTGGCTTACTTCAGAGTTTTAATGAAATCTAGAGGTGTTTACATCATTAGAACTTCTGCAGAACTCCTAGACATCTGTCTGGACTTACCCCCCATACAAACAAATATAAGAAGAGCCCCACCTCAACCCAGAACATGACCCGCTCCTGCCAGCTCTCATCTTTAAAAATGTGTTAAAACAAAAGCATTGGATAAATCCTTCCTCTCCTTCTTCCCAAGGTTAAAGCTCTATTAACTATTGCTTTTTGTTTTGTTTATCTTTTCTCCATTCCTCTAAGCTCTTCTTGCACTGGAAAAAGACTTCAATATCTTTTCTATGGACAAGCAACAGTCCAGGAAACCCAGGGACCAAGGGATAGAATATTTATTGTAGTTTTTCATTCCATTCCCTTCAGAACTTTCTGTTTAACTTGACTGAAATAAAAAGGGAGTGAAATGATCTCCATAGAGATAATCTACCAACAATATGAAGCAGAATTAGTGTCTTTTCTGATCAGAAGCTTACCCCATCATGTTTCTATCTAACTGATTACACATAAATAAGCATTAACTGAATCGGGTTGGAGGTAGACTAGTTACAGTAATTTCTAGAGTTATGAAAAGCCACCAGGACATACTTTCAGATATACATTTAGAATCTTTATGATGTTAAATCTCTAAGGCACCCTAGAAATAATCTTATGTAATCCAAGTCCTTACAGATGAAAAATGTGGTTTCTGAACAGCTGTGACCATGGGCACATTTCTAAAGTGGAAAACGTTATGTGATCTTGATGTGATGCACATAGTTGAAAAAGAGACCTATTCTTTGGTAGTGGAGATAAAGGACACAGCATAAGTATTTTGATGTATCGGCCAGCGGAATTCACCACCTTATCATATTGAACCCCTCAATTCCAAGCTACATTCTTGGGTAGTAGTTTGAGACGCTGCTGCTGAACATGTTGATGTTTACAATTAAGATGAAATCTGTTTTTTCCCTATGAGTGGACTATCTTCTATTCTTTTAGAAATTGAAACTTTTGTTCATGCTTCTAAGTCTGCTCCATCCTTCTTGCCACCGCTGCTTCCCTTTGAGGTTTCCTCTTTCTTAACTTTAAAAAAATTCTGCCACATCCTTGCCACTGTCAACATATGAATATTCATATCAGCCCATTTTGCACTGAGCTATGGGCTGCAATTTATTCTGACCTTTCTCAGGTCCTAAGGCTTTTCTTATCTTGCTTTGATAGTCAATGCCATGGCTTATATTTGTGGATTTTTTCCCCTTCTAGCATAGGGGTCCCTTCTTTCACCTCCAATTACTGATAGAGTATACATATATCATAACAAGTCAGTTTTAAAGTCAACAAGATAGAAATAAGTGGAAAAGCTTAGATGGAGACCCAGTTTTAGATCTGGCCGGGAGAGCTACATTGGGCCCTCTGAGTTGCTGTTCTCATCAACCTTTCTAAATCTGTATTCTCTTCTGCATTAGCCTTGCTGATGCTAAACTTTCCTTCCGTGTAGTGTTGCCAAGGAATAGTTTGACCAGCCACAATACTCCATATTAGAAAATTGGGCATTGGTCATTTGTTTTCATAATCCCGATTATTTCCAGGGGGGGAACTTTCTATTGTACCTAAAAGAAAAGCAAAGGTGAAATCTTGGGAAAACATATTGACAATTGAGCAACAGGAGAGCTGAGAAGGAAGCACTTGTAAAACAGTAAAACTTGAGCTTCAGATACCACTGATTTTAGTTTTGTGATAATTCCCCACAGGATTTGGCTGAATTACTTTTGCAACATCAATTTGGTTAAGCAAATCTATTCGTGTTTGACAAAAGTTCAAGGCTGTTTACAAGCAGATCATTTATATACCAAGTTGACAAGTAGTAATCATAAAAACTATTTGTCTGTCTGTCGTGGGAGATTTCCTAATGATTCAGTAGTTGCATGTACTTGAAAATATTAGTTGTTTTTCTTTGAAGATATTTTGTTTATGCATTAATTTATCCTTTCATTAAAACATTTGATTACCTACAAATAAATTTCTTAATTTAGTGTTTTTCTTATTAAGCAAATTTCAAAAGGTTTATTGAGTTTAGGCAAATGTAGTTACGAATTCTATGTTAATTAGTCATAGGGGCATCAGATTCAGGATAAGTGGGATCTTGTACTGAGTGCGTTTGTAATTACTTGGTGGACTGTGGGCAAGTCATTTAATTAGTTTCAGCCTGAGTTTACTTACTTGTAATAATGTGAGGATATTATCTACTTGTCTGACATCATAGGATTTTGGCACAGATAAAAGGGAATAATTTGTGCACAAATGTTTTGCTAAATGGTAAAGTGTTGTGTAATCATAAAGACACTGGCTTTGGTTTCCAGAAGTTAAATTGGATGATGTAATAGTGAATTTCTCTTCTACCTTCCATGATTTTAAGCTTAGTTTTAGACATTAAAAAATTGAATCTGTCAGCAAAATTATTCATTTGCATTTCAAAAACAGCACCTGGAAAAATCTGTTTTGGCCAAGTTGACTCTAATGAGGCAACGATGCTCCCAGAACTTTCCCACTGTAGACATTCACAACTTGTGAACAGAACAGGCTTCCCAGGCCTGCTTGGAATTTTGCTGGACCAGTGAGTTTCATGCCTGTGTTCTAGTACCGCGAATGTGTCTAGTCTTCAAAAGACTTGTTTATTGCTATTTACTGAACTTCATCATTGTTCTTGGATGAATGACATTTTTTTAAAAAAATTACTTGTTTTTTGATATGATGTGACCAACATGATTTTTGAAATAGAATAGAAGTTCTATATGCCCATTGAGAGGCAAGGCTGACGTCTGACTTTCCTGCTTCTCTGAGAGAAACGGTCTATGGCTACATACACGGGAACGGTGGATTTACCTGTAGAATGACCTAATCCATAGCCATGTTGGTTTTTTTAGGTGGTTGAGTGGGTAATGCAAGAAAAGGACCATCCTTCTTCCCCTACTCTTGTTCAGACCCTCCAGGAATTGCAGGACTTACGCTCCGGGAACCATTCTGAGTCCTTAGGGAACCCCATTCCTGCCCCAATCAGAACTATTTGTGGTGAGACAGGGAACCAGGATATAATGCTGAAACATTTCTTTGGCAGTTCCTGTGGCTTTTTATTTACCCGATTCCATCAGGAGAAGGTTATAATCTCTGGTAGCTGTTCTGAGATAGATACTAGCAGAAGAGTGTCAAGGTTAACAAGAAGGCAAGGGTTGTGACCATGGATGGGCATTCAAGCATCCGTCTTCTGACTGCATAACTAGGATGGGACATGAGCAAGAGGCAGTGACAACAGACTGCCCAGGTTGATGCTGAGTCGCATGGGAAGACTGCAGTCAGATCTGGGGCAGAGAAGTACTGCTCTAACATTCTGAGGTGAAGATTCAAGTGGTATTTCAGGTCGTACAGCTTAGAAGTTATATCCAGTTTCCATACAATCTAATTGCTCTCACTCTAACACATGAAAATGTTCTGATCAAGATGTTGTAATGGTCCATTGATAATCAGACATACTCATATAGTCATGCAGAGTTAAAAACTAACACTTAATTCTGTTGTTTGGCTGCCTGCTCACCAATAGAACTTTTCAGTGTGTCAAACTATTGATGAAAACCCCACTTTTGGGTGTTTCTACTTTTGGGGTGCTGCTTGGTTTGGAGAGACTGGGTGGAGATGTGAACCAGGATTCTTTTAAGCCTATTGCTTTTATGTTAAGTCTGATGAATGTCTATTTAATCTCATGTCCTTTGGTGCTGTTTATGTCTTTGATCTGACCTTGAGTCCTCTTTGGACTGTACATGTATATGTACCCGTATATATGTATATATATATGTATAGCTATTGTTCTAATTTGCCACATTATATGATTGTGACATTGATTGATAGTCCCAATCTAATGATTTAACAGAGGATATAAATTATTCAATAAAAAGTCACATTTTAAATAGCAAACAGTTTATCAGAAAACAGACAGAATACTGATATATTCCAAACTAGACTTTAGATTTATAGTGTTTTTTGGAGTTGAGAAACCTGTTCAATGGATGTTTCATATCCATTTTTTGTATGTTTGTATAATAATTTGTAGGCACCAATTATATGTGTATTATATGCAAAGTCATCTTTCCCATATTGTTTTCCTGAATATCATGTACACAACAATGACACAGGTTTGCCACAATACTATATTGGGATCATATTCAAATATGGGAGCTCAGTTACAGACCATTGGAAAGGCCATTGTATATGTTATTCCTATGTCACAAAAATGTTATTAGGAGGTCCTAATTTATTTCAAAATGCTTCAGCAATGACATTATGACACGAATGAGTACATTAGTTAATTTTAACTGACCACTCCAGTATCCAGCATTTTATTAGATAGGCTACGCATTTTGTTAAAACACCACAAGTGCTTAAACTTTTACCTAGGTCAACACTGGAGGCTTTTTCCAATAGTACAATAATCCTAGAAGTGCATTTTCATTGGTGAAATTAGTGACTTGTTAATTAGCATAATGGATGTTAGAAATAGGCTTCCCATACTATTCTAGATCATGTGGCTTAGTTAAATTATTACAATGACACTCTTAACTCCTCCCATTAACTGGATTTAAGAATCTAGGGAGGGAGACCTCATCCAAGTTTCACTCCTTAAATGAGGTCCAGACACTAGGAGGAATCAGGTGGCCTGATAATGATGAGGAGGGTAGCAGAAAAGTTTTTATAGAATATGAGGCACCTGCCTTGAGTGAACCTGTGTGATCTTCCTCAGGCTCAAAAAACATGTTATAAACATGCTAATTTATAAATGTTTGTTTAATAAGCATTGGTATCTATGCTCTGAGGCTTGCTTTCATTATAACCTGGTGGCAAAGTTGTGGGGAAGGAGCTAACCCTAAGCGTGATGGCTAATTTCATGTATCAACTTGGATAGGTGATGGTGTCCAGTTGTTCGGTTAAGCAAGAAATGGCATGATTGTTATCCTGAGGGTATTTTGTGGATGGCCTTGCATCTGTGCTCAGTGATGGCCTCTATAATCAACAAAGGAAATTGCCCTCAGCAATGAGGGGAGTCTCATCATCCACTCAGTTGGAGGTCTTAAAAGCCAGAACTGATGATATCAGAAGGTAGAAAGAATTTCAGTCTCTACTTCAGCCAGCCAACTTCTCCTGGGGAATTCAACTTCACCATCATCAGAGCTTCTACTTTGTGGCCTGCCTTTCGAAATTCAGACTTGCCATTCCTCATGGTCACAGGAACCAATTCTTATAATAAATCTCACACATATATATCCCATCAGTTCCATTTCTCTGGAGAGTCCTGACTAATACACTTAATCACCTCTAGTCTGTGGGGGCAACCATTATCTATTAAATCTACCTAAGATATTTGCTCAAGGTGACCTTGTCATTGCCTGAGGGAAGAATAAACTGGAGGCTTCAGACAGAGTTGGGGATAAGTCCCTTGCAATCCTGCTGGCAGCATGGACTCTAAGGAATTTTTTTTCTTAGAAGAATCCAATGGGATCACGATCCAAGAGGGGAACATCCTTCCTGTAAAGCCAGAAAGGTCCTTGGAAGAGCTTACATAGACATATGTTTGAGAGGTAATGAGGTGAAATTAAATTTAACACAAGTAGTTCTGCCCCTAACAGTTGTAGAGCCCACATACCATATGTCTAAATATTAAGAAGTTATAAACTAAGCTAGCAACCTTTTCAATAAAATATTAATATATGTTCCTCCTACCTTAACAAATAGACCTTCAAAACAACTGGAAGGCCAGGTTCTAATGTAGAGTTCTTGGGCTCCCTGGAGTTCTGAGTAACAAGGTGGCAGCGAGGGCGAGTTGTCCTGCCGCCCAGTCCCCTCCCCCTGCATCCCTGGCTCCACCTCTCAACTGCAAAGGGTCTGGCACGAGCATGGACACTCGTATGTATGCATCGCAGTCCCCAGCCCATCCTGTCGCAATCAGCCACCCACATGACCACCCTTGAGCCTGAGAATGTGTATCCCAGCCCCAGCACTGGTTTTCAGGCTGTTTGGGCAGGTGTCCCAGGTGGAGCTCTTTAGGAAGCAGACTCAGATGGAGACTACAGTGCACGAGGTGTATTGGGGTCTGCTTTGGGAATCATCCCTGTGGAAATGAAGGGCATGGAGCATGATTTTCTTTAGTATTTTCTTCTATAAATGATAAACTTTCAGGTTTTACCTTTAGGTCTTTGATCCATTTTGAGAGAATTTTCTTTAATGGTTGAGATATCAATAGAGGTTCATTTATGGGCATATTGATGTCCAGTTGCTCAAGGGCCATTTGTTGAAAAGACCATCCTTTTCCTATTGAATTGCCTTTATAACTTTTTTAAAAAAATCAATTGACCATATTTGTCTGCATCTATTTCTATTCTGTTGTTCTATGTGCCTATCTTTTTTCCAATTACACAGTATCTTGACTATAACATTATAATAATTCTTGAAATCAGGTAGTGTTAGCCCTCTAATTTTATTCTTCTTTCATAAAATTGCTTTGTCTATTTTACTTCATTTGCAGGGCCCTTCATATCAATAAAATCTATACTAGTATTTTGATTGGGATTGTGTTGAATCTATAGATCAATATTGGAAGTGTTGCCATCTTAATTTGTAATCTTCCAATCCATGATGGTATACTTTTCTATATTTTTAGGTTTTCTTTTGTTTCATAATTGCCTTTGTAATTTTCAACATATAAATCCTGCCCATATTTTATTAGATTAATACCTAAGTATTGCATATTTCCTTGAGCTATTGAAAATGGTACTATATGTTTAATTTATATTCCCAGTTCATTTCTAATATATAATAATATAATAGATTTTTGTACATTGGCCTTGTATCTGTGATATTGCTAAACTCATTTATTAGTTCTAAAAGGTTTTTTGGTAACTTTCTTTGGAGTTTTTTCATGGACAATCATGCCATTTGTGAATAGATATGATTTTATTTCTTTTCAATGTACTTGCTTTTTATTTCATTTTATTGCCTTATTGCTGAGAATAGTACAATCTGGTATTATTGCTCTGCTAGTACATAGTTGAATAGGAGTGATGCTTTGTTCTTAATTCATCCTAATGAATGGATTTTGAATTTTGCCAAATGCTTTTTCTGTGTCTATTGAGATAGTTACATGGTTTTGCTCTTTAGATTGTTAATATGATAAATTACTTCAATTGATTGATTTATGAATGTTAGAACAGCCTTGAATTCCCAGGGAAAGCCCTACTTGTTTGTGATCTATTTTTATTTTAGTGTATTGCTGATTTGTTAATATTCTGTTGTGGATTTCTGCATCTATGTTCATGAGGGGTACTGGACAAATATTTATTTCTAATGTCTTTGGCTCTGATACCAGTATTACGTGGGCCTCATAGAATGAGTAAGGGAAATATACCTTCCTATTTTATTTTCCAGAAAAGATTGTATATAATTGTTACTATTTCTTCCTTAAGTGTTAGAATTTACCAATTAAATCATCTTAGTCTCATGTTTTCTTTTTTGGATGGCATTTAACCACAATTTCAATTTTTAAAATAGATATAAGAAAACTCACTGTATCTATTTCTTTATCAGAGAACTTTGTTAGCAATATCTTTCAAAGAGTTTATTAATTTAATCAAAGTTATAACATTTATGGACATAAAATATTTATAATATTCCCTTGTTATCCTTTTATTGTCTCTTGGTTCACAGGGAAATCCTCTCTTTCATTCCTGATATGATAACATGTCTTTTCTCTCTTTCATCTTTGGTCATTCTTCTTAGAGGTTAATCAATTTTATTGATTTTCTCAAAAAATAAGATTTTGGTTTCAATGAATTTTTTGCATTCAATTTCATTGACTTCTGCTTTTTATTATATCCTTCCTTCTGTTTGTGCTGGGTTTATTTTGTTCTTTTTTTCCCCAATTTTTTTGAGGTAGAAGTTTAGATTATTGGCTTGAGAAATTTTTATTTTCAATTATAAGCATTCAGTGCTGTAAATTTCCCTGTCAAAACTGCTTTAGTTACATCCCACAAAATTTATAAGTTGTTTCTCATTTTTATTTACTTTAAAGTGTTTTATAATTTCTCTTGTGACATTGTCTTTTACCTTTGAATAATTAGGTCAAGTTGGTTGATATTGTTGTTCAGGAGGTCTCTACATCCCTGCGGATACTCCTATCTATTAGTTTTATTGGCTACTAATAGAAGAGGATTTTGAAGTATCCAAATATAAATGTGGTCTTGTCTGTTTCTCCTTCCATTTCTTTTATTTTCTGCCTTCATGTATGTTGATGCTCTATCGTTAGATGCATACACGTTTAGGATTATTATGCTTTGGTGATAAAATGGTCCTTTTATCATTATATAATGTACCTGCTTATCCCTAATAATTTTCCTTGCTCTGAAGTTCTTTATGAGATGTTAATTTAGTCACTCAAGTATTTTTTTATTTTATTACATTAATGTTTGATTGGGGTATCTTCTTCCATCCTTTCACTTTTGACTTTTCAATGTCATATTTAAAGCAGGTTTCTTGTGGACAGCCTGGAGATGGGTCTTGTCTCTTGTGTTAGAGGTCTGACAATATCTCTCTTTTATTTTGTGTGTTCAGATCATTGGCATTTAATGTAATTATCAGTGTGGTTGGATTCTGATCTGCTATATTATTATTTATTTTATGTTTGTCACTTCTGGTTTTGTTTCCCCTGCTTTCCATTTCTTATCTTTTTTTGGGTTACTTGGCCATTTATTTTAGCATTTCATTTTAATTTATTTGTTGAGTTTTTTTTTACTACATTTCTTAGTGTTATTTTCTTGGTGCTTTTTCTCTTTATTAAAATATACATACTTAACCTTTCACAGTTTCACAGTATAGAGTTAATATTTTACCTCCTCAGTGATATATCAAAATCTTAGAACAATATTTTGTAGTTTTTAGTCTATAAGACTTGTACTTCTTGACTGAAATTTATTTCTAACTACTTTTTTTTTTTTTTTTTTTTTTTTTTTGGTGGTACCAGGGGCCCAGTACCCGGGACCTCATATGTGGGAAGCCTGTGCTCAACCACTGAGCCACATCGGCTTCCCTGAGTTGGCTTTTCATTTGTTTTGCTTGTTGTTTGTTTTTTTAGGAGACACCAGGAACTGAACCTGGGACCTCCCATGTGGGAAGCAGGAGCTCAACCGCTTGAGCCACAACTGCTTCCTATTCCTAAGTATTTTATTCATTTTGATGCTATTAAAAATGGAATTATTTTTTTTTTTAAGATTTTATTTATTTATTCATTTATCCCCCCCCTGCTGCCCGTGCTCGCCGGGTCAGCCAACCACGCCGCGCCGGCGGGCCCGCCCCCACCAGGAGGCCCCGGGAACCGAACCGGGGCCTCCCATATGGTAAACGGGAGCCCCACTGACCGAGCCACAGCTGCTTCCCTGGAATTATTTTTTAATTTCATTTTTAGATGGTTCATTACTAGTGTGTAGAAATGCAGTTCATATTTATATATAGCTCTTGTAGCCTACATCCTAGTTGAACTTGTTTATTAGTTCTAATAGACTTTTGGGGATTCCTTAGAATTTTCTGTATATAAGATCATGTCATGGGCATATATAGGTAGCTTAAGTTCTTTCTTACCAATATGGATAAATTTATTTCTTTTTCTTGATAAGTTCCCTGGCTAGGATATCCAGTACAATAGAAGTAGTTAAAGCAGACATCTTTGTCTTATTCCTGGTCTTAAGGGGAAAGCTTTAAGTCTTTCACCTTTAAGTATGATTATCTGTGGGTTTTTTTCTTTTTTAAGATTCTTAGATTACATAAATATTACATTAAAATGTAGGGGATTCCCATATGCCCTAACCCATACCCCTCCCACACTTTTCCACATTAACAACATCCTTCATTATTGTGGTACATATGTTATAATCGATGAACACATATTGGAGCATTGCATTAACTGTGGACTAGAGTTTACATTATAATTTAAACTCTCCCACACATTTTTGTAAGTACTGATGCAATATATAATGGCCTGTATCCATCACTGCAACATCATTCAGGACAATTCCAATGTCGAAAATGCCACCACATTACACGCATTTTTTAAAAAAGATATTTAGGTTACGTAAATGTTAGATAAAAAATATAGAGGATTCCCATATGTCCTGCTCCTCACTCCTCCCACATTTTCCCACATTAACAACATCCTTCATTAGTGTGGTACATTCAATGCAACTGATGAACACATTTTGGAGCATTGCCACTAAGCATGGATTAAATTTACACAGTAGTTTACACTCTCTCCCACCCAATTCTGTAGGTTATGACAAGATTTTTAATGGCCTGTATCTGTCATTGCAATGTCATTCAGGACAATTCTCAAGTCCCAAAAATGCCCCTGAATTGCACCTGTTTTTTCCTTTCCTTGCCCTCAGGACCTTCAATAGCCACTGACACATCAATGGTATAATTTCTTCCAATGCTAGAATCAAAATAAGCCTATACAGAATACCAGTAAGTCTATTTTAGTTCATCATTCATTCTCCAATCCTGAGGCTTCTGGGATAGTGATGTCCACTCTGCCTCTAATTGAGAGGGGGCTGTGATCCTTTAGGGCTGATGGATGGGACTCTCTTGCTTGCAGTTGTTGACTTTCTCGCTTCCTTGGCATGGCAGTTGTCTATCATCACCTCCTTGTTAGTTGTCCTGGGTGAGACCAATGAACTGGAGAGTAGGTGTTGCAACTCCTTTGAGATTTGGGGCCCAGCTTGCACATGGACAGCCCAAAGATTTAAGTCTCTTGGACATACACCTACCAACTCTAGTACTAATTATAGGTTCAAATAGAAGAACAGAAGAGCCATGTGTAGGGAAATCACAACTGAGTCCAACTCTGTCACCCTGGGAAGCATAAATTCCAAAGTAGGGCCCACCGGCAAGGCACCAAACTCCTGAACTATCTGCCCTGACTACAGTGTCTGGATGTCTCCAGACCCCTCAGGAGCCCTGCTATTTGGGGTAGTATCTACTTTGGCAGTCAGTGAGATCCTGCTGAGACATGCATAAGCATAACTTCTGGAATGATTTCCCAACTCACTTTGAAGTCTCTTGTTATATAAACTCATTTGTCTTTACCTTTTCGACCTTTTGGTCAGGGTCTTTTTCCAGTTGCATTGCTAGTTGGTGCCTGGTAGTAGTCCTTCGGTGCCAGGGAGGCCCATCCCCATGAGTCATGTCCCACACTGGGGAGAAGGTAATGTATTTATATGCTGAGTTCAGCTTAGAGAGAGGCCACATTTGAGCAACAAGGAGGCTCCCAGGAGACAACTCTTAGGCCCCCTATAATATTAGACTAAAGAGTAAAGGTTCAGCACAGTCATCAATCTCAAGGGCCCATCAATGGACCATCTTCCTTCACTAGTCATTGCACCTGTACTCAGGGGATTTTTGGTGTTCCATTAGAGAATGTGGCAGAGCTCCCCAGGATGGGAATTTTATATTCCTTCAGTTATTGTGTGACTCTCCACCTACCATGACACTGCCCCGTGAACATCTGAACACATTTATATGCCTTATATGTATGCTCAGGTTAGCTTCCTCCCATGTATCCCCCATCACTGACACCCCGACAAATGATCCTCCCCTGCCAGAGTTGTAACCCTTCTGTTACACAAAACTTCTTCAAAAATGATGCCAAAAAAAATAGCCAAATATAATTAATAAGGAAATGAAATAATGATAGTTTTAAAAATAAGACATAAAATACAAAAAAAATAAATGAAATAAATCAAAAAATATTTTTTTAAAAATTAAGAAAATTTGGGATAATAGAAACTAATGAAACGATATTAATTTTTTTTGACATTTTGCCTTTCATCACTGTAAGCTCTGTTCTATATGTACAGTGAAATTTTCTTCTGTTTATTTTTATTAATGACTTTTATCAGATTGAGGAAGTTCCCTTCTATTCTCAATTTGTTGAGTTTTTATCATAAAAGGAATTTTTATCATAAAAGGATTTTGTCAAATACTTTTTCTGTGTCAATAGAGTTGATCATGTGGCTTATTCCTCTATTAATATAGTGTATTGCATCAATTAATTTTCGTGTTGAACCAAACTTGCATTCTTGGGATAAATCCTACTTGGCCATGGTATATAATACTCCTTTCAATATGTGGTCCAATTCAGTTTGCTAGAATTTTGTTAAGGATTTTTACATCTATAATCATAAGGGATGTTAATATTGATCTGTAGCTCATTTTTCTTTACTTGGGATATCTTTGTCTGGCTTTGGTATAAGGACTATATTGGCTGGCTTTATAGAATGAGATGGGAAGTGTTCCCTCCTCTTCTAATTTTGGATGAGTTTGAGAAGAATTGGTATTAGTTTTTCTTTCTTTCGTTCGTTCTTTTTTTTTTGTTAGCATTTACCAATGAGGCCATCAGATCCTAAGATTTACTTTGTGGGAAGATTTTTTAAAATACTAATTCAATCTTTCTCCTTGGTATACTTCTATTCAGATTTTCTGTTTTTCTTGATTCAGTTTCAGAAGTGTGTGTCTTTCTAGGAAATTGACGTTTTCATCTAAGTTATCTAATTTGTTGGCATATGTATTCATTTTATTCCCTTCTAATAATTTTTATTTCTGTAAGGTTGGTAGTAATATTCCCTCTTTTATTCCTCACTTTAGTTATTTGAGTCCTTTCTCTTTTTTTATTTGTAAGTCTAGCTAAAGGGTTTCTAATTTTATTCATCTTTTGAAAGAACCAACTTTTGCTTTTATTTATTTCATTTATTTCTGCTCTATTCTTTATTATTTCCTTTCTTCTGCTTGCTTTGGCCAGTTTGCATTTCTCTGTCTAGTTTCTTAGGGTAGAAGGTTAAGTTACTGATTTGAAATTTATCTTCATTTCTTTTTTTTTTTTTTTTTTTAAGATTTTATTTATTTATTCATTTATCCCCCCCTTGCTGCTTGTGCTCGCTGGGTCAGCTAACCACGCCGTGCGGGCAGGCTTGCCTTCACCAGGAGGCCCTGGGAACCGAACCCGGGGCCTTCCATATGGTAAACGGGAGCCCTACTGATTGAGCCACAGCCGCTTCCCTCTTCATTTCTTAAAATGGGTATTTACATCTATAATTTTCCCTCTGAGTACTGCTTTCTCTGTTTCTCTAAGTATTGTGTCATGTTTTCATTTTCATTTATTTCAGAGTATAGTCTAATTTCCATTGTGATTTTTCTTTGATCCATTTGTTATAAAGGAATGCATTGTTTAATTTCCACATTTTTATGAATTTCTCAAATAACCTTCTATTATTGGTTTCTAATTCTATTCAATTGTCTTTTTTTTTTTTTTTTTTAAAGATTTTATTTATTTATTCATTTATCCCCCCCCTTGCCGCTTGCGCTCGCCGGGTCAGCCAACCACGCCGTGCGGGCGGGCCCGCCCCCACCAGGAGGCCCCGGGAACCGAACCCGGGGCCTCCCATATGGTAAACGGGAGCCCCACTGATTGAGCCACAGCCGCCTCCCTCAATTGTCTTTGGAGAACATACTTTGTGTCATTTCAGTCCTTTTAATTTTTTTGAGACTTGTTTTATGGCCAAACATGTCTCTCTTGATAAATGTTTCACATACATTTTGAGATGAATTTGTACTTTGTTGTTGTTGGGTGGAGTTTTTATAGATGACTGTTAGGTCTAGTTGGCTAAGAGTATTGTTGGAATCTTTAATTTTCTTGTTGATCTTCTGTCTAGTTGTTCTATCCATTATTGAAGGTGGGGTATTGAAGACTACCAACTAGTATTTTTGAATTTTGCTCCCCCACCCCCAGTTCTGACAGTTTTTGCTTCATGTATTATTTGACTCTGTTGTTAGATACATATATGTTTATGATTGTTTTGTCTTATGGATAAATTGACCCTTTTATCATTATACAATGTTCTTTGTCTCTAGTAAAAATTTTTTGTCTTAAAGCCTATTTTGCATGATATTAGTAAAGGCACTCCAGCTCTCTTTTGATTACTATTAGCATGGCTTATATTTTTATGTCCTTTTATTTTCAACCTAGTTGTATCATGTAATCTAAAATGTGTCTCTTGTAGATAACATATAGTTGAATCATGTTTTTTTTATCCTTCTTATAATCTCTGTAGTTTGGAATGCTTAATCCATTTAAATCTAATGTAATTACAGATAAGGTAGGGTTTATGCCTGCTATTTTGCTATTTGTTTTCTTTATGTCTTATGTCTTTTTTTGTTGTTGTTGTTGTTAGTCTTTTTCTCCATTACTGCTTTCTTTTATGTTAACTATATATTTTCTAGTGTACCATTTTATATTATTTGTTGTTACTTTTACTTTATATTTTTTGTTATCTTTTTATTGCTTACTCTGGAGACTACAACTAACACCTTAATTCATAACAATTTAGTTTGGATTAGTACAACTTAATTTCAATAGTAAACAAAATTTTTGCTCCTTTATAGCTTCATTTCCTCCCCTATCCTTTGTGTTATTATAATACAAATTACATCTTTACACATTGTATGCTAATAAACACAGACTTATAATTATTGCTTTATGCAGCTATCTCTTAAATCAGATATGAGCAAAAAGAAGTTTCAAACAAAAATACATTTAAACTGTCTTTTATATTTACCTAGCAGTTACCTTTACTAGTATTTTGTTACTTCTTCATGTGGATTTGAATTACCATCAAGTGTCTTTGCGTCCAACTGGAAGCACATACTTCAGTATTTTGTATACAACAGTTTTCTTGGTGACAGATTCCCTCAGTTTTTGTTTAGCTGGGGTTGCTTGATTTCTTCCTTCCTTTATAAAGTATATTTTTTCTTTATATAGAATTCTTGGTTGACAGTTGTTTTACTTTAGCACTTTGAATATGTGGTCCCACTGCCTTCTGGTTTCCATTCTGATGAGAAATTAGCTGTTAATGTTATTGAGGATCTATGTATGTGATGATTCTTGTCTCTCTTCCTGCTTTCAAGGTCTGTTTTTGTTTTTGGATTTTCACATTTTGATTATAATGTGTCTAGCTGTCGATTTCTTTTAAGTTTATTCTGCTTGGAATTTGTTGAGCTTTTGGGGTGTGTAGGTTAATGTTTTTCATCAAATTTAGGAAGCCTTTGGCTATTATATTTCAATATCTTTTGCTACCACTTTCATTCTTTCCTATTCTTCTGGGACTCCCACAGAGTGTATATTGATGTGCTTGAATTGTCCCACAGGTCTCTGAAGCTCTGTTCATTTTCTTTGTTCTTTTTTTTTTCTGTTACACAGACTTGATAATCTCGTTTGCCTGTCTCATGTTGCTGATTCTTTCTTCTGCTGCTCAAATCTGCTCAAGTCCCTCCAGTGAATTTTTTATTTCAGTTATTGTACTTTTCAACTCTAGAATTTCTATTTAATTCTTTTAAAAAATAATTTCTGACTTTATTGATATTCTCTATTTGGTGAGACATCATTCTCAAACTTTTCATTTCTTCTTTAGACTTGGTTATCTATAGCTTTCTTAATACATTTAAAATAGTTTATTTAATGTCTTTGTCCAATGAATTTGGGTTTCCTCATGGGTAATTTCTGATGATTGATTTTTTCCTGTGTGTGGGTCATACTTTCCTGTTTCTTTTTATGTCTTATGATTTTTTGTTGAACATCTGAACACTTTAAATAGTATAATGTGGTAACTCTGGGAATCAGAGTCTCATCTTTCCCCAGGGTTGCTGTTGCTCTTTGTTGTTGTTTTTGTTGTTGTTTGTGTGTTTAGTGACTCTTCTAAACTAATTTTGAAAAGTTTTTTTTCTTTGTCATGTGTTCCACTGAAGACCCTCCTTGGTTAGCTTTGTGGTCAAGCATATGATTTGACAGAGATTTCCTTGTCTTTGCTGAGGGGCTCTGTATGCATGTTGGGGCATGCCTTCAACACTTAGCCAGGCAATTGACAATCTACCTTAGCCTTCACTTTCTGCTTGTGCAGAGCCTCAAGGCCATCCAGAGCTGAGTGCTTATGGCCTTCTTACATGTTCCCTGAGCATGCACAGATACCTGGGCATGCACAAAGCACTACACATGTTCAGGTTCCTTTAGATTTCTATGAGTATGTTGGAGCTCTTTAAAGCCCTTATGGGTCATCTCATTTCCAAATTTTCTTTTTAAGATTTTTGGTTAGCCACCTGAACTGGCATCTGAAGTCCCTGATAGAATATTGATGTTTGTCATTATTAGGATTTACAGAGGATCCTGTTAACCTTTTGATTGTTGGGACCAAAAAAAGTCTATTGGAGAAATAAATTATTAATAAAATGTGGAGAGAAATTTGGGAACTGAGCCAAATTTTTACTTGCAGGCTTGCAAGAGAAACCATTAATTATAGAATTATGGACAATGCCCATTCCAAGGAACAGAGAGTCTGCAACTTAAGGAAGACAGTTCCATCCATCTGCCCCATGGGATCTAAGCCCCCTCTCAATTAGAAACAGAATGGGCATCACCATCCCCAAATCCTCAAGACTGGGGAATGAACAGTGGACTAAAGTAGACTTATTATTATTTTACTATAAACTTATTATTATTCTAGAGTAGCAGTTTGATATAGTTATGAATTCCAAAAATAGATATTGGATTATGTTTGTAAACTGGTCTGTTATTCTGGGCATGATTAAATTATGATTAGGGCTTTGATTGGGCCACATCAGTAGGGTGTTGAGCCCTGCCCCTTGGTGGGTGGGGAATCAAAGATAAAAGACATGGCAAAAGACAGAGTTGGAGTTTTTTGAGTTGGAGTTCTGAAGCTGAGTTTTAATGCCAGAGCCTGGGGAAGCAAGCATACAGAGGAGCCTGGTCGTGAGGAAGGAGAGAACGCCCTGAGAAAAGAAATGAGCTGTTCACTTGATAGTCTACAGCTGGCCTTGTGGAGAAAAGCAAAGCCTGAGCCCAGAGAGAGACAGCCCTGGGAAGAGAGGAACCCAGGAAGCCTAAACCCTGGCAAACGTCGGCAGCTATCTTGTTCCAACACGTGGCCATAGGCTTTGATAAGGGAAATAATTTATGCTTTATGGCCTGGTAACTGTAAGCTTCTACCTCAAATAAATACCCTTTATAGAAACCAACAGATTTCTGGTATTTTGCATCAGCACCCCTTTGACTGACTAATACAACTAGCAATGGAAGAACTTGTATCTTTGATATAAAGGCAGTGGGAGAGGGAAGAATAGGTGTAATATGGGGACATTTTTGGGACATTGGAATTGTCCTACGTGACATTGCAATGATGGATATAGGCCCATTATACATTTTTACAAAACTTATAAAATTGTGCAGGGCAAAGTGTAAACTATAATGTAAACTATAGTCCATGGTTAGTAGCAATGCTTCAATATACCACACTAATGAAAGATGTTGTTAATGTGGGAAAGTGTGGGAGGGGGAGGGGGTATATGGGAATCTCCTATATTTTTGATGTAACATTTATGCAATCTAAAGCTTCTTTAAAAATACAAGAAGGGGATACATTGGATTTAAAGGCAAAGCCCACAGAGTTATGGTTAGTGTGTTCATTATTCTCCTTGGTGAAAAAGCAATAGTTCTTTGTGGCAAAAGTTTGCAATAAGTTTATTTTTCCTAGGGAGTAATAAAGTTACAGGAAATGAACCTATGTCTTATTGTATTCCAGGGAATGGGACAAAGCAGAAATATTGGTCAATTAAAACAAAACAAAATAAAGCATTCCTGTTTTTTATGGTTTATCTTGAAATCCAAGTCTTTCAGTATATGACATTCATATGCTTCTTGTAGCTATAATGCTGGAAATGGTTAAAGACTAGAGGCATTTTTTTCTCTCTCAAAATAAAGGGACTGGAGAACTTTGGAGAAAAGGGCAAAATATTTCAAGAATGTTTTGCACAAAAACATTTTAGAACTTTATATATTGTACAAAGAAATCAGTGATAGGCAGCAGGAGAATGATAGCATGAATATGTGAGGAAATTTTATTGAGAGACTAATGTGTTCCAAGTCCTGTTCTAAGTACTGTACACACCCACGGCAATCGTGTGAGGTGGTTATTGTTATCTTCATTGTATTTATGAGGAAACTGAGCCATGGAGATGTTGTAACTCACCCAACTTCTCAAACCTGCCAAGTGTCAGAACTGCAACGTGCGCAAGCATGCAGTCTGATGCCAAAACCTGTGAGCTTACCTGCTCTGCTCTTTTGAAGTGTGAATATCATCACGAGTAGGAAGCCAGCATGGTACTGATGTGACCAGGCATCTGGACATTGATTTTAGGCTTGGCCCAATAACTAAATATGTCACCTTGAGATGTCAGGCCATCCTTTTGGACTTTGGTTTCCTTATTTGAATGATCTCTAAGGAATTTTCCTGCTAGAAGAAAATATAAAAGATTGCCTGATCTTGGCAATGGTAATGAGTTTAAGTATTAAAAGGATCTATTCATCCAACCCTTCGTATGTGCTGCATATATTTTTTTTAATTTTGCATACAGAACAAACAAAATTGATAATATTGCTGACTTCATGGAGACTAAATTTTTGTGGAGACCTGGATAAAGTGAGGGAGCAGTTCATGTGGATATTTGACAAAGAGTATTCCAAGCAGAGAGAATAAGTATCTCAGTGTATTTGTGCAAGTATTTCTCTAATATAGATTCTAGAAGTTGAATCATATTCATGAATATTAATTGTAATTAAATAAAAATTAGTGGGTTCTTGCATGTTTCTGAAAAAAATTGCATACATTCTTTATTAGTCAGGTTTCTCTCGGGAAACATAATCAACAGGAGATATCTGTCAATAATATGAGATTTTATAAGAGTCTCTCACGCAACCGTGGGGATGTACAAGTCCAGGTTCTGCAGGCAGGCTGCAAGCCAGGGGCTTCAATGAAAGTCTGATGAAAGGTCTTTGATGAGTTTCTGGGAGAAGTTGGCTGTCCAAAAACGAGCTGGGAAATTCTTCCTGAATGTTGAAATCACTTCCCCTTTTAAGGCATTCAACTGATTGGATAAAAGCATCACCCATTGCTGATGCAATCTCCCTGATTGATGCAGATGTAACCAGCCATCTATGCAGTAAACTCACTGGTGATCAAAGTCCATAAATGCTCTTGTATTACAATTAGCCCAGTGCTTGCTGAACCAAACACCTGGACACAATTACCTGGCCGAGTTGACACACTAGCCTAACCATCACGGTCCACCCCTTGTCAACTCGGCAACCATACACATTAACCCAAACCATACTTAGTCTCTAAGTAAAAACAATAACAGACAAGCATACATATATATTTCCACCTAACAATTTTCAACTCCTCTGCGTACAACCAGAAACACATTAATTCCTCACAGAATAGGGTGCAAGTCCTTGGATAATATTCACTCTTAAACTTGATATCCTTAAATATTATGATGTGAAATTAATACAACTTTTCATATGATAGGGGAAAAGGTTGGGGAAGAAAACAAGAAATTTGTTTTGTGTACATATACAATCATACTTATAACAAAACAAGGAAGAAGGGTTCATGACTATTACAGTCCTCGTTTCTGTAACTGGTCACATGGTCAAAGTTCATATTTATCACTACCTTCTTCCACTACCCTTTCCATGTTCCTGTTTCCTTCAGCAAGCACTTCAGCTGGCTGTGGTTCTTTACCTGGTGGGGTGACCCAAACTTTCATTCCCAAAGATTCTGGGCCATTGTTAGTCCTGCTTGAATTGGTTTGTTGAAATTTTCCATTGACTTTAATCACAGGACATGGCAGTACTAGGAGACTCCCTAGAGGATCTCCTGCATTCCAGGCAAACTCTTCTTTACCCCCATTATGTAGATGTCGTCCTATTTCCCTTTGATAGTCAGGATCAATCACCCCAGCCAGTACAGTAATTCCCTTCTTTGCCTGTTGATTTACAGGTAAGAGGAGCCCAAAGTGGCCAGATGGCAGTCTTAATTTTCAGTTCAATGGACTCATTGTTATGTTCCCTGGTGGCAGCACTCCTCCTTTTGGGACTAAAACCTATAGACCAGCAGAGCTTAAGGTTGCAGGGATGGGAAGCAAAAATATTCCTAGTGGGTCACTAGAGGTAATGTGAGCGGTGCTACTCCCATTTCCACCCCTTGATTCCTGGACCCATGAATCCTGGTTATGGGAGAAACAGCACCATAGAGAGGACACTGAATCAGAGCATACCTCCTGGAGAACATTGCCCCAGGCCTGCAAGGTATTGTCACCTAGTTGGCACCGTAATTGAGTCTTCAAAGGGCCATTCCACCGTTCTATTAATCCAGCTGCTTCAGGGTGATGAGGAACATAGTAAGACCAGTGAATTCCATGGGCATGTGCCCATTCCCACACATCATTTGCTGTGAAATGTGTTCCTTGATCAGAAGCAATACTGTGTGGAATGCCATGGCGGTAGATAAGACATTCAGTAAGTCCACGGATGGTAGTTTTGGAAGAAGCATTGCATGCCAGAAATGCAAATCCATAGCCAGAGTATGTGTCTATTCTAGTTAAAACAAATCGCTGCCCCTTCCATGGTGGAAGTAGCCCAATGTAGCCAACCTGCCACCAGGTAGCAGGCTGGTCACCTTGAGAAATGGTGCCATATCGGGGGCTGAGTATGGGTCTCCGCTGCTGGCAGATTGGGCATTCAGCAGTGGCTGTAGCCAAGTCAGCCTTGGTGAGGGGAAGTCCATGTTGCTGAGCCCATGCATAACCTCTATCCCTACCTCCATGGCCATTTTGTTCATGAGCCCATTGGGCAATGACAGGAGTGGCTGGGGAAAGAGGATGAGCATTAGCCGTAGAGCAGGTCATCTTATCCACTTGATTATTAAACTCTTCCTCTGCTGAAGTCACCCTCTGGTGAGTATTCACGTGGGACACAAATATGTTCAGTTTTTTGCCCACTCAGAAAGGTCTATCCACATAGCTCTTCCCCAGAACTTCTTGTCACCAGTTTTCCAATCATGTTCCTTCCAAGTCCCTGACCATCCAGCTAAACCATTGGCAACAGCCCATGAATCAGTGTACAAATACACCTCTGACCGTTTCTTCTTCCAAGCAAAATGAACAACTGCTTGAAGTTCTGCCCACTGGGAGGATTTGCCCTCACCGCTATCCTTCAAGGATGTCCCAGAAAAGGGCTGCAGTGCCACAGCTGTCCACTTTCGGGTGGTACCTGCATATCATGCAGAACCATCTGTAAACCAGGCCCGAGTTTTCTCACCGTCAGTCAACTGATTGTAAGGGACTTCCCAAGAGGCCAAAGCTGTGGGCTGGGAAAGAGAAGGTAACACGGCAGGCATGGTGACCATGGGCATTTGGGCTACTTCCTCATGTAACTTACTTGTGCCTTCAGGACCTGCTTGAGCCCTATCTCATATATACCACTTCCACTTTATTATGGAGTGCTGCTGTGCACGCCCAACTTTATGGTTTGGTGGATCAGACAATACCCAGCTCATGATAGGCAACTCAGGTCTCATGGTAACTTGATGGCCCGTGGTTAAGTGTTCAGTCTCTACTAAGGCCCAGTAGCAAGCCAAAAGCTGCTTCTCAAAAGGGGAGTAGTTATCTGCAGAGGATGGCAAGGCTTTGCTCCAAAATCCTAAGGGTCTGTGTTGTGATTCCCCTATAGGGGCCTGCCAAAGTCTCCAGACAACATCTCTATTTGCCACTGAAACTTCCAGCACCATTGGATCTGCTGGATCATATGGTCCAAGTGGTAGTGCAGCTTGCACAGCAGCCTGTCACAGGTCCTCCTCTTGTTCCAGTCCCCAATCAAAACTAGCAGCTTTTCTGGTCACTCAGTAAATGGGCCGGAGTAGCACACCCAAATGAGGAATGTGTTGTCACCAAAATCCGAAGAGGCCAACTAAGTTGTGCCTCTTTTTTGGTCGTAGGAGAGGCCAGGTGCAACAGTTTATCCTTTATTTTAGAAGGGATATCTCGACAGGCCCCACACCACTGGACACCTAGAAATTTCACTGAGGTGGAAGGACCCTGTATTTTTGTTGCATTTATCTCCCATCCTCTCTCACGCAAATGCCTTACCAATAAATCTAGAGTCTTTGCTACTTCTTGCTCTGTATAGGTCCTATCAACATGATATCATCAATATAATGGACCAGTGTGATGTCTTGTGGGAGGGAGACATGATCAAGTTTCCTGTGGACAATATTATGACATAGGGCTGGAGAGTTGATATACTCCTGAGGCAGAACAGTGAAGGTATACTGCTGGCCTTGCCAGCTGTAAGCAAACTGTTTCTGGTGGCCCTTACTAATGGCAATTGAGAAAAAAGCATTTGCCAGATCAACAGCTGCATACCAGTTACCAGGGGAAGTGTTGATTTGCTCAAGCAATGATACCATATCTGGGACAGCAGCTGCAATTGGAGTCATCACCTGGTTAAGTTCATGATAATCTACTGTCATCCTCCAAGATCCATCTGTTTTCTGCACAGGCCAAATAGGAGAGTTGAATGCGGATGTGGAGGGAATCACCACCCCTGCATCCTTCAAATCCTTTATGGTGGCACTAATCTCTGCAATCCCTCTGGGAATCCGGTATTGCCTTTGATTTACTATTTTGCTAGGCAGGGGTAGTTTTAGAGGCTTCCACTTGGCCTTTCCAACCATGATAGCCCTCACTCCACAAGTCAGGGATCCAATGTGGGGATTCTGCCAGTTACTGAGTATGTCTATTCCAATTATGCATTCTGGAACTGGGGAAATAACCACAGAATGGGTCCGGGGACCCACCGGACCCACTGTGAGACGGACCTGAGCCAAAACTCCATCAATCACCTGACCTCCATAAGCCCCTACTCTGACTGATGAACTACAGTGACGTTTTGGGTCTCCTGGAATTAATATGACTTCTGAGCCAGTATCTAATAATTCCTGAAATGTCTGATCATTTCCTTTTCCCCAATGCACAGTTACTCTGGCAATAGGCCATAGGTCTCCCTGGGGAAAGGTGGGAGGAAGATTAACAGTATAAATTTTTGGCAGTTTAACAGGATTCTTCCCCAAGGGGACCTGGCCTTCTCCTCATTAAAGGGGCTCTGGGTCTGTAAACTGTCTCAAGTCTGGGAATTGATTAAGGGGCCATGATTCTCTGTGTCTGTAATTTGAGTTAGGGTTTTGTTCACTTGACCTAGAACTCTTCTGCTTATACAGATCCAGAAGAAATTTAGTTGACTGCCCATGTATTTCACTTCTAGGTACTCCAGGATCTATTAGCCAATGCCATAACTCCACGCAACTCAGACTATTCTGTGTGCTGTTTTGAATCTGTCTTTCATTGTGGTAGCCATTCCCACTTTGCCTTTGGTGATTAACTGCCAATACTTGACTTTTACCAGACTGAGATCCGATCATCCCCATAATGTTTAAGGATTCCAATTCCATTACAGCTCCCCCCCCCCCAGTAATATCTGGACTGCAGAGAAGAGCAACCACAGAGCTCTTCAGAGAGGATGGAGTTAGTCTTACAAATTTATTTCTCACAGTACTGGTTAAAGGTGTGTCCTCTGGACATTCCTGGGGTGGGTAGGCAGGTCTCAAATGGTAAATCAATTCTAGCATTCCAGTCTCTCTAAGCTTTGAATCCCCTCGTCTACTGTATACCAGGGCAAATCGGGCATCTCAAAATCAGACATGCTAGGCCATCGTTTGGTCCATGTTTCAGTCAGCCACCCAAACAAACTGTTAGAGCCCTTTCTAACCCCTTGAGCTATAGCATTGAATCCAGAATTTCTGCTTAGTGGGCCCATATCAATAAATTCAGCCTGATCCAACTTTATATTCCTTCCACCATTATCCCATACCCTTAGTATCCATTCCCACACATATTCCCCTGATTTCTGTCTATATAAGTTGGAAAACTCATGCGGTTCTTTCAGAGTATAGCGTACTTCCTCATGGGTCAAACTTTGTATTTCACCTTTGGGGGCTTGTTGTGATTTTAGTCTAGTCATAGGTCTCGAAGACAAGAGGGGTGGGGGGGTGGGTAAGGAGAAGGATTAGAGATGTCTTGCAGGCTACTGACCTCAGGGTATTCCTTTGCATTTTCTTCTGGTGAGACAGGGATTAATCTCTTCAGGCAGGGGTTGGAAGGCAAATTCCTCAGGGCAGACTGGAAGTTTTACAGTGCATGCTGGAGTTTGGCTGGTACCCGCCTCATGGCTGGAAGGAGGTCCAGACTCCCTGGGGCAGGCTGGAGGCTGGACGATACAAGGTTGACAAGGTGTGGTCTCCACAGGGCTGGCAATCACAGGTTTATCTGGTAAAGTCTCAGCAGAATTTAGAGTTCCAATGTCCCCACCAATATTATCATCATCCCATATGTCTCCATCCCAATCCTTGAGGTTCCACTCCTTTCCAATCAATGCCTTCACTTTAATTGTAGAAACCCTGCGAGGTTGAGATTTTAGTTTCCTCTGTAATTCTGCTACTCGTGCAGTGAGAGTCTAGGTTTGATTCTCAGGTATCTCAAGTCTGTGGCTACAGGAGATAAGATTTTCTTTCAAGGCACACGTATAAACTTTCATATCATTCATATCATTCATGCAGCATTTAAGTTTGACATTTGAAGACTTTAGCCCATCTCTTTCTTTGGTAACTGTATCCAGAGTATCTATGAGGAGCCAGCCAACATCATTACACTTTTTTACTACACAAAATTCTGTTAAGGTGTTGAAAACACTCTCACCCAGATCCTTGCTTCTTATAAGCATGGAAGTAGGGGAAACCAGTGATGCTATTTTGCATATCTCTATTGTCAGCTCACTCCATGGACTGTTAGCAACCTCTTCATTATTGGAAAGGAGTCATTAGTAACCCTGAGTCCAATTAGAGTAGAGAGCCAATTACAAATCTCCCAGAACCACCTCAGACATCCCATGTTTAAGATTCTGTACCTCAAGAACCACTCCCGGTACCAAGCTGTATTAGTCAGGGTTCTCTTGGGAAACAGAATCAACAGGAGATATCTGTCAATAATATGAGATTTTATAAGAGTCTCTCACGCAACCGTGGGGATGCACAAGTCCAGGTTTCGCAGGCAGGCTGCAAGCCAGGGGCTCTGATGAAAGTCCGATGAAAGGTCCTTGATGAGTTTCTGGGAGAAGGTGGCTGTCCAACAATGAGCTGGGAAATTCTCCCTGAATGTTGAAATCACTTCCCCTTTTAAGTCATTCAACTGATTGGATAAAAGCGTCACCCATTGCTTATGCAACCTCCCTGATTGATGCAGACGTAATCAGCTATCCATGCAGTAAACTCACTGGTGATCGAAGTCCATAAATGCTCTTGTATTACAATTAGCCCAGTGCTTGCTAGACCTAACACCTGGACACAATTACCTGGCTGAGTTGACACATTAGCCTAACCATCACACTTTCTAAGTAATTTATTCTATTTCCTCCACACATTTCATTAAGCAAGGATTTCAAAGTTTACTTATATTTCTAAAGTTATATGAAGCCTGGAGCCATTAGCTATCGGTTAGAATTACTTGTTCTTGCTGTTTTGCCAACCCTGGTGGAACCAGGCAGCTAGCCATCTAAGTGAGAACCTTCCAGCCTACAATTTGTGAATGAAATTGAGAAGGGAAATACATTTGGAAAACAAAATAGATTTCATTCAGAAATAACTGAGTTTATTTCTTAAATGAATGATATGAACTGACCTAAAGTTGCTCAATAAGCAAATAGGAGTTTGAAATATATAAGTCAAATCAACAACGTGACGATTCTGAGAGAAGAACTGCCTAGAAGAGGGTGTTTGAGGCCTGTAGCATTTCCTCTATGTGTTTGTTATTGGGGCAGAGACTGGATCCTCCTTATTTCAAATCAAGTGAAAGGGGCTTCAAGGGAATCAATCAAAAAGTTTGATCTGTGTCCCCTGTAGTTTGGATGACACAGAGGAATTGGAGCTGGGCAAATGTTGGATTCCTGTAGGTTCTTGGCTATGTTGCATAAAAGAACCAAAGAACATGCCAGTTTAGTTAGGCCAGTAAAAAGAATTTATTGGGAAATGAGGGAAGGGGCAGAGCTTGCTGAGAAATGGGAGAGAAGGATGGAAATATGCACTGAGATTTGATGCAGGCTCCTCCGGGCAGAGAGAGCTGGATTTGGCTTGTGTGATCATCTTTTAAAGTATTAATTATTCCTCCCCTTGCTAATGTTAAGGGGAGGGGCCCCAGCTGTTATAGGTTACCCCTCCAGTGGGGGCCAATGATGAGGCATTTTGTTTGGGGTTATATGGGACCAATGGGGAGACCTGCTTAGAATTATCTGGGGCCTTCCCTCAGCCCAACTGAGACCTCAAGGTCAAGGTCAGGGTCTTGCAGCCATGTTGTCTGTCAGTCATGTTGTGGCTCGTTTTCTCCTCGTTTCCCTGTGCTAAACTGCCTCAGAATTGGAGTTTGACAGATGCCTTAAAAAAATCTAAACTCGTGTGGTCCCCATAGTTGGCTCGAGAAGCAGAGAGGAAGAGAAGGAGGGAGGGAGGGAGAAAGAGTAAGGCTATATTAAGAGCAGGGAATATGTAGTCCAAAGAGGTGTTACTGATATATAAATCCCTGAAGAGAATTAATATAGATATTTACCTATGAAACTAAAGCAACATATAAGACATTGAAGTGAAGATGATTAGTCTGAATATGAGCTGGCTGTTGAATCTCAGCACTTGGGAAAAGGCAGACGAAGATTTTTCACACCCTTACAGAAAAACACAATAAATTTCGAGGAAAACAAACATTTGTCAGAACAACAACAATAAAAAGGGGCTGTGTTCTCCTGTACCAGCTCTGAGCAGCCTAGTCATCAGTAATTTGATTAAGGAAATGAAAATGGTTCTTAAAACTGAAAATGACCAGATGACATTTATTATTTGAAAATGGCCATAATATTTATGGAAACTGCATAGGATTTTCTTTCATTCAAGGGGCAGGAAAGCATGAACCCACTGACTGGGCTGAAAGGGGCAGTCATGTGGAGGCGAGGTTTACAAATACTGTGGTTCGTTCGAGGGTGCTAGGATAGAGGACAGGTCATCCATGCTACAGGACTCTTTGATACTGCAAGCTCCTCAGCCCTCCTTAGGAGAAAGGCTACTCTCAGCCACCTGCCAGGCTGCCATGGCATCCCTCTGGGATGTGTTGGCTGCTAGGGGACAGACAGCCACTGTGGCAGCAGATGATCCAAAGTGTCCTTTTCTATATCCACTTTATTGCTTTAGTTCCCATTACCTCTTGGAGTGAACCTCCCTCCCACAAAGAGTGTCATGCAGTTGCTATGGAATTGACATATTCAGCTCTGTGTGGATTGCTTCCTCTCAGAGGTCCTTGATAAATAACAGGGCAAGAGCTCATGAGCAGCAGGGGCATTTTCTTTCCACATTTTCTTTTTTATAACTCTTCTCCATCCAATAAGTCCTGGAGGTGACTGGGCCAGAAATTGTTTTTTGCAGGGAGGTCTTTCAAAGAAACTTACTCCGGATCAGTCAGTATGAAGCAGCAGAACTGGCACTCAAACCCAGTTTTCTCTAACTTCAAAGCTGACGCCCTTCACCTCTCTACTAAGCTACCCTAGGTATGTCAAAGTACCCAGATATTGTCACTTTGCTTTGGAATCCTAGCTCAGTGTGCTGTCA